>VZRS01013312.1:0-30778 GCA_013398055.1 Ifrita kowaldi | reverse complement strand
CGTGTCGGTCCTTGCTGGGTCGCGCTCTGAGGGGCCCGGTGAAGGGCACTGCGGGGGAGCGGGCCGCCCCTGCCCCGATCATCGTCCCCCAGGTGACCCGCGGCTTCCCCTGCACTGATCACCCGCTGCCTCCGCCCAGATCACCGCTCACTGCCCCTGCCCCGATCACCGCCCGCTTCCCCTGCCCTGGTCGCCCGCTGCCTCTACCCTACTTTTCCCTGCGGTGTGTCCACACAGCCCTTTGTAAATAGAAGGGAACAAACTCTGAACCAGCAGAATGCGAGCCGGCGGCAGGCCAACAGCCATGTGACGGCTTCCACATAGCGTTGACGCAGTCTCAGAGTTTTTTTGGATTGAAGTGTGAGTAGGGTTTGTCGCTGCCACCTATAAACACAGTGTATGCCTGACCCTTGGGGCAGAGACATCTAAGCAGGGACAGAAAAACCTTTTCTCTGCTTCCAACTTGAATGATTTACATCTCATAAAACAAATAATTACCAATATATGCTGATACACTTCCTCCTTCTGCTAAATCAAACTCAACATTGGACCAACTGAATTTTTATCTTTGCTAAGTATTTTCATAGTTTAGGTAAGTTCAGTGGATAAAAGTAAACGAAAGTTGAATGCAGTTTGGAGGAGAATTTAAACTGTGCACAAAGTTCAGATGAAACAGTATTTTAAAATAAAAGTAGAGTGAGAGGGGAGAGAGAAAAGCAAAATGTTTTTAGTAGACCAGTGGAAAACACATGATTGAAGAAAAGACAAATTCCTGCATTAATGCCGGGAATAAACCAGGTTAGAGTTTTGCTGATCCCTGCAAGATTAAATTGCTGTTTGGTAAAAATACAGAGGACAGATTGAGAAAACTTCAGTTTTAGGCAAATTGTGAGAAAACTGAGAAGAGTGATTTTATTTTTTAAAAAATTTGCTTAAACTGCATATTCAACTTAACTAAAACAAAATATGAAAGACCCAAATTAAGAACATGTCCTCTAAGTCCTACTGGAAAAATACCCTTGTTGCAGGCTACCTTCCGTGGAGACTTGAGGCTGCATGTCCTTCTCCACAGGGCAGCAAGAGGTTTTCAAACTATGTTAAGTATAGAGATTTTTATTGTCCATAAGAGTAATGCTTCCGGGAACATCTGCTGGTTCTTTAAAATCTTTTCCTTTGTAGATTTAGAACTTATTATTCATGTATTTGCAGTCAGAACGTTTGTAATGTTGGAATACTGTTTTCTACGGTATTTAATATTACAAGTGTCAGTACTGGATATCAAGAACAAATTTTATTGAGAAAGAACACTGCAGCACCCTACTACCTCAAAATGGGTAGAATAGAAAGCATTTGCTTTTTGTATTTGTTACATTGTCTACTTGCGGTTTGCTCTTTGTTCAGTTAAATGAGGCAACGTTCGTATCTCAGTTTCTTTAAGATGGGTGGTCAGTTTCAAATAAGTTACCTGTTGTTTGTTTGGTAGGGGCTTTTTATTAAGGTGGTTTCAGGTTTTGGATTTCTTCAACCCTCTGCTTTTTCAAAATTTATTAGGCCTTGACAAAATTACGTAAAATTTGAAGTCAAATCACTGGCTCATAGATGTGAACAAAAGGCAAACATTGCCTCTAAGAAATACAGTCTTGGAGTGGTATTTATGTCTAATTCAGTTGAATTGAATTTGAGTTGCATTGTTTTTTACAAATTGGAGGAATCAAGTGTACCCCGAGGATAATTGCAATATTGAAATTATTGAACCCAGTACTACAGCTAGGAAATAAAAGATGCAGATTACTTGGCTCCCAAAGCAGAATGCAGAACTCACAGTTCTCTAGGTTTGCTTCTCAGCCCAGCAGGAGAGCTTTCCAAGAGACAGCCTGGAAAGCAGCATGCACCCTGAACAGGAGGCAGCTCCTGGGCAGCCTGAGCAGAGGGCACACGCCTCCAGTGCTTTTTGATTCCGGGACTGCAGAGCTGGCTGTTGAGAATCGTTGTTTCCTCTCATTATTTCCAACTGTTCTGTAGGAATCGGTCTTCTAAAACATCACGAGGGACAGAATTCCACACTGTTGCCAGGCACTTGGAGCAGCCCTCTGCTCACCTGCTGCGTGGAATGGGACTGCTTCCACCTACCCTCACCAGCCTTCAAGGCTCTGGGCTTCCCATGGGAAGCATTGGTTGCTTTCTGTGGTTCACCCAGTGCATGTTTCTTGTGAAATACAGGCAGAGACCCAGAGACAGGGTGCAGGACCAGACACTTGAGTGTTTGCTGAGATTAATTGATTAACCATTGTCACTTGCTGGGAATGAATATATGTACAGTGGTTTTGATTTGCTCTAGATAAATCACACTCTAATTAAGTAGTGTAATACCATTGCAATTTTGTGCTGAAGTCCTGTTACAGGATGGTATGTGTAAGAGGAGGTGCTAATTTTGGCTGTTAAACAGCAGTTCAGTGTGCACATCTTGTTAAATTTAGCCAGTGTAATCTCCTTAAAAGATCAGCTTTTTTTTTTTGGTGTTCCTGTAATTTATTTAACTTTATTAGATACCTGTGCTGTAAGAGAGGTGTTGTGTCTTTCACCACATGCTGAAAGCAAAGGAAACTGAGCAGCTTATACCACATATGTTATCAAACACATATTTAATATTACTAGCAAACAGGTATGTCTTAACATTTGACGAAAATGTTAAGAACAGTTGACCTCCTCAGAAACAACACTCAAGTAGAATACTTTTCATTATGACCTGAGTTATATACGAAGCAATGTACCACCATGAGGCTTTAAAGGGAATAAACTTAAACCACAATGTCTCAACCCCTGTGCTCTTAGCCTCAGTAATGAAGAATTAGGGACATTGCTTCCAACCTACATGAAGAAGCTAAAATACTTAGTGGGATGATGTGCAAACAAGAAGCTACTTCTATACGTTTACCATGCATTAGTGAACCGAACAGTACAATGTTATGCAACCATTTACCTTCTAAACAGCAAGCTTCCATAAAACTGATAACCATCATTATTGTTGTTGTTGTTGTTGTTATTTAGTATCTTATTTAAGATTATGATTAATTTTTGTTTATGATAACAATTAACAAGTGTGATGAAATCAGAATTGCTCTCTACATGCAGCATGTGTACAGTTTTATACTTTCCTATGTGTTTTTCACACTATTTTTTTCATTTGTTAGAACTCAGTACGTTGGAAATGGGAATTCAAAGAGTAAAGACTTAATTCTTTAGTTACAAACAGCAGAACAGCAGTATTTTTTTCTGGTGGGATTTTTTCATTTGTTTTTTAAGTCAGGATGTTAAAGTGATCACTCAGGCTTTCTTTAAGAATTATCGCAAAGGCAGAGAACTGCCTTCATCTTACATTATGAGCAGGATCTTTTCTCCTTGTGTTGTGCTTTTACAATGGTCAAAATCATAAGAGAGGTCAGGAAAGCATCCTCCAAGGCAAACACATGCGTAATTGTTAGGTGGTAAATAGGAGGAGGAGAATGCACATTATGGAAGATTTAACTTACTAATCAGTTAGGACTCAGTTTCATTTTGTGTATCAATAACTAGATACACTTTTATGCTGCTTTTAAGTAGCAATCTGCATTATACTAGATGATATGAGACTGAAATACATTCAGAGTATGAGCCATTTGCTCCCTTACTCATAAAATCTGTTGTACCACAGTGCTTTAAATCCTTTAGGCTTCAGTGCATATTTTGGGTAGGTGCATTTTTAATAAATGGATCACAGGTTTTGTTCTATGTGCAAAAGCAGCATCAGGGTGGTAGTTAACACTAAATGCACAGAGAAGCATTCCAAAACCTTGTTTTTAAGGTGTTCTTCCATACTTTGGAACTCCCAGTGCAGCACTATGCATTGAGCTTCTCTGTTAACCACGGGTAATACCATTTCAATGTGGAATGTCATTACCAAAGTGATTCAACAATGCAGTTAAGTGACAAGACCTGGTACAGTTTGGGAATAGGGGCAGATGTCTAAGCAAGAGTCATGGAAGTAGGGAGTGTTAAATCCCTTCACTGAGCTACCTTGTTCATTGCCTAGTGTGATGAGAAGGCAGAGCAGGATCTGTGGGAAGGGAATTTGGCCAATAGTGACAGCCGAGGTGTGCCAGGAACCCCCTTCTTTCCCTACTCCCTTGGATCTGGCTGTTGACGTAGCTGCTGTTGTAGGTGTTTGGTGTGTTTTGGAATCCTTCTTCCAGAGGATTCACCAGAAAACAGGATGTACTGCAGCATCTGTCTGTATCCCAGCAAGATAAAGCTGCCAAGGCTGCTTGCTCTGCCAGTCATGGTTGCAGGCGTGGGCTCCCAACTTCAGCACAGAGCGTTCACTCTTGCCTAGAAGTTGCTAACAGCTGTCCTCTAGATAGCATTGAGTAATTATTAGGCTGAGGATGATAAGTATATTTATCTTAAGCTTTGAAAAAAATACATATAAGATTGAAATATGTTTTGCATACTCAACATGATAACGAACAACTGCTGGGCATTTGGTTTACTGTATGGATTTCTTACTCAATTGCTTTTTGCTGTATTTTGCCCCAAGATCTTTTAGACTTTTTTTTTACTCCAGCTTTGCTTATTCTCACAATCTGGGCCAGAATGCTACCTCAAAACAGGCTTTGACACTGCTACCTCTTTTAAAGAGGAAATAATTATTATTCATAAGTACTGATGCACAGCAAACAGTATTTTAAAGAAAATGAAATGTTTAGTGGACTTGAAACAATCAATAAAATTGTTGTTAACCTTACATATACAGGCATGCATGCATGGACATGCTCAGGAACAGATACAGACCTTCCCCCTTTCCATAAATCCTAATTTCCTATGGATGCAATGATGCAATTGCTCTGTTGGTGCCTCTTTGTTTGCTTGCTAGTCACTCATGGGTCCACTGTGACCCAAATTTGAAGCGAGATAGTGAAATAAGTGAGATGGTTGAACCAAGCCAGTAGCTTGCTGGTGTGGGGAGAGATTTTAATTCTTCCTTTCCATCACAAACCTTGTGTATACTCCTGAGCCGGGCCCTTTACCTCTATGAATTACAAGGAAAGTAACCCCGAAAAAAAAGAAGCGAGTTGTTTTCTGACAGTTTATCAGGATGGAAGGTTAAGGTGGGCACCCATGCTTGACCGAGGGAGCAGGTGGGGCTGTGAGGCAGGAAATCAAAGGGACAATTGAATCCTGTCTCTTAACAGAAGCTGTTGTATGTTAGATGTCCTTCATTTTCTCATAATACCAGAGTTCTTACAAATCTCACAAAGAAGGCAGGAAACTAGATAAGGAAAGAGATTATTACTAGGGCTCCCAAAAATGAAAAAAGTTGGAGCTTGTGCTTTTTTTGGCACCAGAGAGCTCAGGTATGGAACGCAGTCTTTGTAGGCCTCATTGGTTCTGACACTTGATTTGACTATTCACTTTTAATTGTATTCTGGCAGTTTTCAAATTAAAAAAAAAAAAAGTAATAACACCTTATTTCAAATTTGTGAACCAATGTTTCGACTGAATATTATTTGACCTGAATTCAGGGTAGCTTTGGTCTTCCTGATGTTGTTTCCTTCAGAAAGTTAACTGTTTCTTTGCTTTAATTTTCACTTTTTTCCAGTGTTAAATAGTGGCTCTTCAGATCCTCATTTATGTTCTCCTTTCAGTTTGATTTTATTCCCTGATAGGAATTCTTCTAAAGCGTTCTTCCTATTTGAATAGTAGTAATAGCACGAATTAGAAAGAAAATACAATTCCATATATCCCCTCCTAAATATTTTATGTTGCTCCATCCACTGCCACCTTTTAGTCTTCTCTTCTGGCTTTGTGTTTAACATTTTTTACTGTTTTGCTCTGATACAGCAGTCTAGGATTATCTGAAAAATCATTTTGATTTCCATTTTATGTATTCGGTACAGGTATTGGTAGATTTGCTTATTGTCACCTCAGGCCCTCACAAAAAGACAATGTGTCACACTCGTTTGAGTACTGGCACATGTTGGTCTTGTACCACAGCCCTCAGAGCCAAGCCTGGTGCAGCATGGAAAAGTGCAAGGAAGATCCAGACAGTGACTATCAATGTATGTGGGATATCAGGGCAAAATATGAACAGGTGGTACTGTGGGATTTTCTTAAGGTCCAGCAGAGCTTTTTGATGGTGCTGTAAGAAGTACACTGCTGTAGGATTTTCATTAAGAGCTATAGTGGCTTTGTCTAAATTTATAAATACTGTTGAGTTAGTAAGACGTGGAATTAACCCATACCAGTGTTTATCAGGTGGTTTAGAAATTGGCGCGGCCCACTTAGTTTCACGCTGTTACGTCTCTAGAGAGTTTGCAAAAGTTTAAGTGACATGATTACAGTACTTTTAAACTGGCATAATTTATGTATGGATCAATTAATAAATGCAAGTCCTGAAATAGGGAATTATAGTGGGTAAAAGGAGTCAGGTTTGTAGTAGCTCTATATCCAGCTGAGAGAGACTTATTTTTATATGTGATGATGAAGACAATCTCATGTTATCCCCGTGAGGATGCCCTTTACAAGGCTGTATATAGGGGCCATGTGGAAGATCAGCACATCAAAAAGTATTTTGGCTTCGAGGGTGGCCCAGAATAAGCTGATTTTATAAATCTGTGCATCTTTTGTTCGGGTGTCACCCATTGTAAATCATAAAAAATCTAATCCAGTACGGAACCTTATAGTTGCCATTACAGCCATCAAATTGCCTATAAATTGAAATTCATATCTACACAGCATTCAAGTGTTTACAGAGTTTTTTAACAGTATTTTGAGATTTAAAAAAAAAAATTATTCAACATTATTCAGGAGAGAGGTACAGACTGTTTTCCCCTCCACAGCAGGTTCTCTGTCTTTCTCTCCCAATCTCTCTTTGTAATTTCATTATAATTTCCACTCCTGGGCTGTATGTACACTTTTGATTGACTGGTTTTATTGACTTGCACTTGTGAAGCAATAATATTCTGGGGCCAGGTAAACATAATGCTGTGTGTAGAGGAGCATGAGCACAGCGTGACAGTTTGCCAGTCACCCGCCTACCAGGCGAGAGTGTCAGTTTGCAGCTGCGTGCCCTGTAAGGGTCAGGGATATCTGATTAAGTTGTTTGCTTTGTAGATCTCCAGAGATTTAGAATATCTTTTAGGAACATGTCCAGAGATTGATGATTGCCCCCAAGTAACTTGCAAAATTAGCTTTCAAGTAAACAGAAATGCAGCTGAGTTTTTCACATGAGAAGTAACACTAAAATCATGCTAGCATAATACATACATTTGGTTTTCCCTACAAAAAACACATTATTTAGAGGCTGACAGAGAAAAAGGTCTTACCGTAGATCTGTGTGCATTATTCTGCTTGAATTGATGCAATCCATATCAAAATATCAAAGATTTTTATTTAAAAATTTACTCCAGCATGTATGTTACTATTTATGATGTTTTCTCTCTATGATGACTTTGTGTGACCCACAAGGACAATATGAACATTTGACTGTAATAATAGTGATTTTGTACTGGGTGAAGAGTTTAATGCAGTTAACTTCCATTTATATACTGCCAAGACACTTTACAGAGAAGGTTAGAATGACTTTTACTTTTCTCCATACCAGAAAAAGACGTACAGTTTTCAATACTTTCCTACCTGCTGTATGTCATCAACAGTATAGTTTGCATGTTGACAGGTGTATAGATGGCCATGAAGGTTACTGGAAATAACTAGTTATTGCAAACATACAGACTGTACAGAAGTTTTCTGTGGGCTGTTAACTTGCAATGCCTCTAGAGATGAAAAGTAATTACAAGAGGAGATGTAGATATTTCCTTATTCCAGAAGATGCTGATATTTATTTTTTTGTATTTTTGTTTCGTTCTTTAGTGAGATAGAAGATGAATTCAGCTGAAATCACTGATGATGATGAAGGTAAACTATTATACTTTGTATAATTTTTGATCAAGCAAAAACACTTGTTGATTTAAAGCCTTTGTCCCCTAATAAAGAATGTAGTTAGATCAAGACAAATTACATTAATGTTTTCTAAAAAGTTATCTAAAATAGGGCATTGTCTTTGTTAGTCATTGTTATTTCTGCTCTACATCCTTCCTCCCCTCCAAAAAAATCTTCCTCCTGTAACATTATTTGTTTATACTTTAGATTCTTCTTTGGAGAAGAAACTGTCATTTACTGGAAAACTGAATGATTTGACTTTGAGGTGGCCTCAACATACACTTACCATAGAAGTCATAAACATAATGAAGTTCTTCAAAACACCTTTTCCTAAAAATAAACAAACCACAGAACGTTGTAGTAAGGATGTCATGGTTTTCTGGAGAGGGTGCTTTATCTTTCTAAACCTTCTCTTTTTTCAGTAAAAATTCCTAAAAAAAATGTGAAAGTAGAAACAGAAAATGAAGATGAAGCTCTAGACTGCTCAGTAACTTCTAGATCTGCTGAGAAACACTCACTGGATGGTGCAGTGACTTGCCTACAGGATTCCAACAAACGGAAACAGACCTCCCTTGGCTGTGATGGGGCAGGAGGCCAGCAGGATGCCTTACCCAGCGTGAAGAAGAGACGCTTTACACAAGAGGTGACTTCTCTCTACATGACTGTGATTTTTTGGTTCATACTTCCTAGGCTAAATTCACTGCTGCTATAAGTAGAATGCAAGTCTTGTAACTAAATTTACATTGGTAATGAGTTTGTTGCAAATGTGGCTAATCTTAAGCCAGTTTGCACATATGTCTGGGTATTCTCTAAATAACATGGGAGTGATCATATTTATGAAATACAGTTATAGGTTAATTAATTTATGTGAATTATGTTTTGGTTGTTCATCAGTTAACATAGGAAGGGGCAGTGATTTGGAGTAACTGGGCATGGCTCTGATTACAGTCCCTCTCACATCACATAGTCCTTCACCTGGATCCTCAGTGGTAGAATCAGGGCTGTAATTCCTTCTTCTGTGACAAAGATTTAATATCAGTGAGACCAGTATAAATTAGTGTATTACTTGAAAGATAAAAATGCAGGGATGCAGAAGATGTAAGCCATATCAAGAGCAGAATGTATTCCAACATCTGGCGTGGCATCCCACTTGGGACAATGCAGATGTTTCTCTAGCCAGTGAAGGAGATGCCCAGTTTCTTCCATTATCCTGATCTAGTGTTTCTAGCCATGGCGGATTTTAATTAATCTCTGCTGAAACTGAGCAAGTTTCTTTTTGTCCTTGTTCTTTTCAGTAGGGAGAGCAGTGAGCATCCGTTCCTAGAAAGATCATCTGCATGTGGGAAAATTATGTGATGTTGTCCACTCTCAGTCCTTCCTTTCTGGGACTAAAATTCTTTTTTTTCCATCTCTTCTTCAGGAGTCACCTTATATTTTTGTTGTTCCCTTTGAGAGTCCAGAAAGACTAGTGTTGGGCATTGGATAGTCACATCTCTCCTGCCACCCTCTAGAGCAGTATAATGACCTCCTGTTTTTCACACTCAGCACTTTATTAAAATAACCTAGATTCAAATTCATCCTCTTTTGAATAACTTCAGGCCCTGGGTTATATTTAGTTTGTGACCTATTCTAATGCACGTATCCTTTTCTGCTGTTCTGCTACCTAGCCAGTTATTCCGTGTTGTATTTGCATATTTCGTGTCTCCTTTATAGCCATGTCTCCATGTTTCTTTTTCTTGACTATCATCTCTCTGACTTCTTAGGGCTGTTTTTTTCCCCTGAATGCCTGTGGTAGGTAGGTTTTAATCTTATTACACGGTTTCTTTCTTTTCCTTTCTCTTTTTCTTTTTACAATTGTTTTCCTTGCATTCAGATTCTTAAAAGAGCTTTATAATGGTCTCTGAACTGTGCTTGCTTTGCATTTTCCTGTTTGCCATTAATAAATTTTAAAATTTAATTTGAAATTAATTATAACTTTCGATTTATAATATCAGAAATTGACCCAGTAATAACGATGAAAATTCATTCTTGGCTGACCTCAGTGAATCAGCATGTTTAGTTAAATAACCAACCAGAAATAGTCCTCAATCTTAACAGCGTTTTTTAAGTTAATTAGTTTTCTAGTACCAGTATTTTGTTTTAATTGATGACTTCATTAACTATTTCTATTTAAACAGTGGAAAAATCATAATTATTTTCAAGAATGTTGTGCTTGTAGTATATTTTTACTGCACGTCACGTAAGCATCTATCTATGATATAAACAGAACTGTACTTCTTTTGGGCTGGTAATTATATTACTAAATTACCTTTTATCTGAAAATTTCACTTTTTTTTTTAAAATTCTGAATACCACTTCATAATCAGAAATTAATTTTCCCTGAATTTCTTTAAAAAAACAAAGTGTAGAAGATTGTAAGTTTAAAAAATTTATGTGCAACACTTTTCTCATGTATCTGAAAGAATCTTTCTATGTTTCTTGATCATGTATTTTTTATTCTTTACTCCTATGCTTGAATATTATGCACTGTATTCTTACAGATATTTAGACTTTGTTTATTAAGCATAACAAAGGTCATAAATGCTGGACTGGAGCACCAAACACAACAATAACTAAGCAACTTTTAAAACTTGGCTTAGGATTCCAAGAGAGAATGTGAGAGACTATTTCACAATTTCTGGTATTGGTTGATGTTTTCCAAAATACTGCATTTTGCAAATGTTCATAAAATGTTTAGAACATAAAAACTTGCTGTGCAATTGTAGTATAAAAAGCAGCACTATCTTATGTACACTGAGTCTCATAGAACAATATCTTTGCTTCTTTTTTGATTGTACATTAGAAGTGATCATCTTAAATGGGTGCAGTATTATCTGAAATTCCTGGATGTTTAAATATCAGTGTTACAGAAAACTAATTAGTTAAATCGGAGAATTTACAAAAGCCATGTATTTATGGTGTGGATAGTGCTGTTCCCAGATGGAAACTATAGACAAGATCATTAAAAGCAAAGGAAAAGAAAATCAGAATGCATCTGAACTAAAATATCCTTAAATATTTTTAAGGTCCAAATGTTTTGTCATGTCCTAGTAGAACACTGGCTGTGTGTTTCTGAAATGCAAATATTCTGAAATGCAAATCCATCCTGCAGCCAGATCCGACCACTGGGAGCTGCATTAGTGAAGGCAGAAGTTCGGCTGCCATCATAGCAAAGATGTGCTGTAGTTCTTAGCATGATCTCCAGAGCACCATGTCCAAAACTGAGACTGCAAACTTTGATGATCTTACTGTCAAAATAATGAATTCATGTTCTTTAATACACATTCTAATATTGATTTGGCCTGACTTTGTGCGTGAGGTGCTCATTAATAGAAGTTACCCTCATATTGCCAAGTTTTATAATATAATTAATTAGGGAAAATAAACAGCAGGAGGTCATATGAGAACTGACAGATATCTGGTGGTCCTTGGCAAGCTATTTAGTGGCAAGGTATTTTAGTAGTAGAAAAGGAATTGAAAGAGTCATATGCTGTTTCTGAAGGAATATTTCGTATATTCTTGGTTAACAGGAGTGTTAATGAAAGAGCTACTTAGGTGGTAGGTCTCACTGTTTGTTTAAGAAATGTTTTGTTTTGTTCTTTTGATCTAAAATAGTAAAAAGCTTTGTAATTCAGTTTGGGTGCCTGACTGGGGAGCAGTACTGTGCTTACTGTCAGTGGAGATTTTCAGGGCCTGCTTTCAGGTGATGTCTATGTGGCAGAGCTTGCTATCACCTGGAACTACCTCTGTTTCTTCACTGATGAGTACAGGTGGTGTATGACGACTTCAGTCCCAGCATAGGAGCCTGCAGTGAGGTGGGGGCAATGTGGGTTTCAGTCTGCTCGCAGTCCAGTCGCTGCTCTGGCTTTACTATGAGTGGGACTGGAGTGGGACAGTCTTCTAAATGGGAGCTGGAAGTCAGGTGTCCTAGGCACCACCACAGCCAGGGATTCTGCACACTGAAATACGTTGCCTTTGCATTATGTTTTCATTTGATCATCTCTCCACACAGCTTTGGATGTGCAAACACGAGGTTCCATATGGAGGGTAATATGATGTGAGTGAGAGCAGAACTTGGAAACAGCTTCAGTTTAATTGAATGCTGGTTTCTAAACTTGGAGTGGGAACCAGCTTGTTCTTTCTGAGTCTCTTTTGAGTATACATTGCATTAGAAATTAAAAAATAATTAGATTCCATTTGTCACTGCAGTAAGCAGATGCCAAGTGTGAGTACACATAGGGACCACATTGATTTCATGAGTTACAGTTCTGTTTCGTAAGAAAGAAACCTTAATTCTAGTTCTTCACTGTAGGACATAATGGGGTCTTCACTAGAATTTCTAATTTCGTATGGCTCTCAGCTCAGACCTGAAGTCTGTGCTTCATTTGTTTTAATACTTGAATGCAAATTCTGTAGTTTTTTATCCAATAATGTTCTATAGAACAAGCCAAGAAAATTGTTTCAGTATAGAAACATTTACAAATCTGGGAATGTTTTCTCATGTTTGAATTCTGTATGTTGGATTTTGATTCTGTTGTATCTGCTTAACTTCTAAGAATTACTTGCAGTATCCGTGTGTTTGCAAAAAAAACCCCAAATCACCCAAGCCCTGCATATATGCTGTGAGATGATGAAAATACTTGGTTCCAGTTTCAAGCAATGAGGAATAATTACAAATAATTGAGAACATTAAGTCCTTAACAATTCATTGCTGGTTTTATATAAATAATTTAGAAAATTAGAAATCCATGAGTCTAAACTTCCTTGCCTTTCAGAAATAAATCTTCCCTTAGGCTTCCTTTTTAAAAAGATAATACCAAGGTACTTTTCACTTTAAATTTTTATTATTTAAATAAAATACCTTTAAAAAATAAGTAAATTCTAAGATTCGTTTAGTAGTTGCGCACCATTATAAAGACTTTTTTTAAAAACCTGTATATAAACCTTTCACATCAGAAAAAAAGAGAATAAGCATAATTTTTGTGTTTTATAGCCTTTGTGACATTTTCAAAAGCTAACCTGAAGAGAGTACTGGAATGTTAAATGCAGTTGTTGGAGGCAATGGCAAGGTCACAGGACTAGGAGTCAGAAAATCTAGATGCTATTCTTGGCTCTGTTGCTGACTTGTCACCACCCAAATTCTCTATAGCCCAAGATCCTCATATGCAAGGTGAAACCTAATGATACTTAATTTGGGGGAGTAATTAGAGCTCTGTGGGTAGAGAGCACTAAGAATTATTATTGTGTTTCTATTCCATGGAGAAAGCAATGAGCCAAAAAAAAGGAAAATAAAAGGAAACCTGAATAATCCTTTACTGTATTTTTATTTTTCCTAGTGAATTTATTAATTTTTATTATTTAACACAACAAGTCCCCTGGAGAAAATTTGACTTTGCATATTTATGTAACAATGCTTGCTGAATGGGCACATATTTATAGCTAGTATCTTTAAGGCAGTCTTACTAATACAGTATTTATTCATTTGAAGGGCTCCCTTTCAAACATGAGGAACAGAGATGCTGGCTCACCCACTCAGGTAAATGCAGAGCAGCCAAACAAGAACAAGAATTCTAACGTAACATGGCTCTGTGAAGAAGAATCCTTCAGTGACATAATCACTCCATCTTATAAGAAACCTCTCTATGGCATCTCACACAAAATCACAGAGAAGAAGAACCCACCAGGAGCAGAGCAGTTTGCTTCTTATGAATTGTTTGAAAAAATCAACCCCAGCAGTCCCTCGCAAATTCGGACTTTGAATGACCAACGCAAAAGAGACTCGGCCACAGCCATTGCAGTAGCAGCAGCCACAGCAGATTCAGAATCGAATATATATTCTTTGATACAGAAAATGTTTTACACGCTGAACACCCTCAATACCAATATGACTCAGCTTCACAGTAAAGTTGACCTGTTGTCTCTGGAGGTTAGCAGAATTAAAAAGCAAGTCAGTCCAGCAGAGTCTGTTGCAGACTTCAAGCCTCCCCCGGAGTACCAGCTGACTTCTACGGAACTCAAACAAATCATGGATCAAAGCACGTCAGGCGGAGACCTGGCTTGCCGATTGCTCGTGCAGCTCTTCCCAGAGCTCTTCAGTGACGATGAGTTCGGCAGGAGCTGCAGTGCGTGTGGCTTTCTCAACAAAAGGAAACTTGAATCTCTTCATCTGCAGCTTATTCGTAACTACGTGGAAGTTTGTTATCCTTCTGTGAAGAATACAGCTGTGTGGCAGTTGGAGTGTTTGCCTCAAGTTAATGATTTTTTCAATAGATTTTGGGCTCAAAGGGAAATGGAAAACAGTCAGCAGAATGTGCAATCATCCAGTTTTTATGAGACTGAGCAGGTCGAATCCTCTCATTTTATGGAGGATAAAGAACAGGAAGAAGCTTTGTCTTTGGACAGGAGTAATGTCATTGCCTCAGATTACATGCTGGATGCTCAGGATCTCAATGAATTTTTAGATGAAGCTTCTTCACCAGGGGAGTTTTCTGTTTTTTTGTTACACAGACTGTTTCCAGAACTTTTTGACCACAGAAAATTAGCTGAAAGGTACAGCTGCTTTGGAGACTCTGGAAAACAACTGCTGGATCCTCATCGGCTTCAAATAATCCGTAGGTACACTGAAATTTACTTTCCAGATGTGCAAGAAGAAGAAGCCTGGTTGCAGCAGTGTGTTCAGCGAATAAATGATGAGCTTGAAAGTACGTATATGGATGGGAGTGAATGTGACCAGATGAGAGATGACTGTTACGATTCTTCTAGTTTACCAGATGATGTATCAATCATAAAAGTGGAAGACAGTTTTGAGTATGAAAAACCTGGCAGACGGTCAAAAAAAATTTGGCTTGTACCCATAGATTTTGACAAACTTGACTTTCCCCCTCCTGATTTTGATGTCCCTGTCCCGGATTACCTGTTGAACAAAGAACAGATTAAAAGCATATATGAAAGCAGTCTTTCCATAGGCAACTTTGCCTCTCGATTGCTTGTTCTCTTATTTCCTGAACTATTTACTCATGAAAACTTACGGAAGCAATATAACTGTAGCGGATCTTTAGGCAAGAAACAGCTTGACCCCACTAGAATTAAATTAATTCGACATTATGTGCAGATACTGTACCCCAGAGCAAAGAATGACAGAGTGTGGACATTGGAGTTTGTTGGGAAGCTTGACGAGAGGTGTCGACGAAGAGACACGGAGCAAAGGCGCTCGTACCAACAGCAACGGAAAATCCATGTGCCAGGGCCGGACAGGAGGGAATTTCTCACCTATGCAATAAACCCTGAGAGATTTCGGGAAGAATTTGAAGGGCCTCCACTGCCACCGGAAAGAAGTAGCAAGGATTTTTGCAAGATACCACTCGATGAACTTGTTGTTCCTAATCCAGACTTCCCTGTGCCTTCTCTGTATTTGCTGTCTGATAAGGAGATAAGAGAGATAGTGCAGCAGAGCCTGTCAGTTGGCAACTTTGCTGCCAGGCTCCTCGTAAGACTCTTTCCTGAACTCTTTACTCCGGAGAATCTGAGACTGCAGTACAACCATTCAGGTGCTTGTAATAAAAAACAGCTTGATCCCATCAGACTGAGACTGATCCGTCATTACGTGGAGGCAGTTTATCCTGTGGAGAAAATGGAAGAAGTGTGGCATTATGAATGTATACCGAGCATCGATGAAAGATGCCGGCGTCCTAACAGAAAAAAGTGTGATATACTAAAAAAAGCAAAGAAAGCAAAAAAAGTGACGGGCTCTTTAAACTGCTAAGACTTTGACCACTAAATTATTGTCAAGAGTATGCTTTGGTTTAGACTGAAGGGCCTGTTGGGAGCTGAGGGTTCTCAGCACCTGGGACAGTCAGGCACTAAATTTGTTGCGTTTCAATGTGTGTGTTGCATTTCTGTTGGCACCGCAGCAGTGGGAAGTGGCTGACTACATTTGTACATGGGTAGAGACCATCAGTGACAGCTATCAATGACTCGCTAAGAGCATGATACTCACTGGTGCAAATACATGTATTGAAACTATTATTCCACTCCCCATTTCTGCATCTTCTTTTCTATCACTTTCTAATAATAAAGAATTTTTTTTTAATGGTTGTGCTCTTCAAGGGCAGTTTTTCGTTGTACCATTATAAACAGTATTTTTAATTCATTCAGATTTTGAAATGTGTAGACTAAGCTTAATTTAAATTTTAAAGTGCCATTTTCAATGGAAATCATTGGAATATTAGACTTTGCTTCTACAGTAACTGCATCTTCACACTTGTTTTGTTCTTCATGATGTTGAGGTACTGAAAGTAATAATACTGTGTCAAGGAGTGGGTCAGAATGGTGTCATTTGCATTTTTGACTGTTACATTGGTTTTATTTCTAAAATCAAGAATTAACTGTTGAAGAATTGAGACATGAGCATAGACACCATGTGAATGGGTTTTTTTTGTATTGACACCACAAGCTTGATCCTGCCCCTGTGAGTTCTGTTACTTTTTTGTCCAGTGTAACTGCTGGAGTGACTGAGCATTGCTCGTCTTGAGTAAAGCCAGCAGAACAGACCGAAGCCTATACCCATGGAATGTCTTCCCATCACCTGCTTGGCACCCTGTTTGTAAAATAGCAAAAGCAACAGCAACAACAAAAATACCTGAAACAAGAACTTTAAAAAGTTTTAGACCTTACTTTCTATCAAAATCATGATTCCAAAGGTTTCCAGTGTTGATATTGAATTGCATATATAAAAAGTATGTGCAAAGATTGGTTTTGTGATGAAATCTAGTGTTTCAGGGTCCCACAGCATATGAGCTGTGGTAATGTAACTCGTTCTTTCCATGAATGCAGCAGCATCTGGATATTTTGGGTGTAGGGATACTGAACTCCCTCACTTTGCCAAATTGTTTTAGTGTAATTAGTAGCTATTTGGAGACATAACTGTGTATGTATAACTTAGGTTCGTATGGTCAAGTTTGCATCATTAATATGTTCAAGTGTAGCAAAGACCACCCAGAACCCAGTATGAATTTGCTGTATGAATTGTCACTGGAGAGTGCTGCTTTAAAACTAGTTTTCTCTTTCTTTTTTTTTTTTAATTTTAATCCTGATAGAAATGGTGAGAGAGAGTCAAACATGGATTCTTAAGACAGTAAAGGCAGTGGTTGCCTACAGAGCATCACTGGAACACCTTGGAGCAAGCGTTGATGTTCTCTGTGGTCCTTTTCTGTTGTTTACTTAGATGGGTCATAGCAAATTTTAAGTCAGTTCCAGTGTAATTTTCTATTAGCATTTGTAAGAAAGTACAAAATATTTGATATTTTTACTTCAGATTTTTAGAATTTATTGTTCCTAGACTCATATTGATCCCTCTAAAAGGAAAACAAAATGGTTTTTCCTGATGGCAAGAACTAGTAAAAGTATTGTGTTAAACTGGGAGTAAATCATAGATAGTAGCATTTGCTCATTTTGCCCATGTGCTAGAAACATTCTCAAAGAATGTATGAAGAAAGTCATGAATGTACTGAATAACACACTGATACTGTTTATATCCATTTAAATGTTTCCTGTTGGTTTAAGTAATAGCAGACCATACTCAAAATGGATATCAGAGCAAATATGGCTATAATAAATCGAAATCATTTTACCAAAGATAAAGAACTGATACCACAATGTCTGCATCTGTTCATTTTAGTGCATAAATTTATCAAATTGAATGTATCAGAAACCAATACTCTCTTGTCATTGTATGCTACCTAGAAACTCTGTGAGATTTTTTTTACATGCACTTTTATGGGATATATAAAATAACAGAAGATACTAACGGCTGTTTAATTTGTGGTTGCAAATGGCTGCCCAAAAGGTAAGAAATACAATTTTATTTTCTTATGTTAATGTCATACATTTCACCAGTTAGCGATGTCAAAGCTCCCAGAAGAATTCAATATATATTAAACTTTTTTACAAGGCATAGATGTTACTAGCTAGCATGCAAGTTTGAGACGTACTGGCTTTTACTGTAGATGTTGATATTAAGTCAAAAAATCAGTCAATTCATATTATCTAAAAGGAGTGAAAAAACCAGTTTGATAACTCTGAGCATAAAAATGATAATTTTTGAAAGTGGGTATAAAAATATTTTCATTGTGATTTTTTTCTCCTCTTACTGCTGTGTACATTCCTTTTGTCCCACTCTTCACCACCCTTTCATGATTCATTTGATTGTATGATTTATAACTGATACCAAGAAAATACAGACATATAAATAGTGGCATAGTTCATTAACAAAAGCTCTTGCACTGCATCTGAAGTACAGCCACTTCATCCAGTTGGTCAGTCTTGTAAATAAATTAAAGGTATATTATTTTCATACAAGAGGAATGTTGTCTGGTGATTGTTTGGGTACAAGCAGGATTTTTTTCCTATTATAAAGTCTGTTATTAAGATCTGAGATAACCTTAGCTAGTCGGACAAATACATAAAGGAAAACACCCCAGTTTGCTGCATCCATTTAAAAAGATATTTCTGTCTTTCAGACTTCTTCTGTTTAAAAGAATAAAGTTATAATTTTGAAAGTGAAACTGTGATCGGAGGGTTGCTAGATATTGAAATGTGGGGCACATACGTAGCCATGCACTCTGACTTCCTATGGATAAGCATTACTTTCTACCCACCCAGTTAAGGTGGGTATCAAGTGTCTCAACTTCTTAACAGTTTAAACATATCAGCTTTCAGTAAGTATTGAGTAGCCCATCTCTAAGCTTTCTAAAAGAAACAGTGTAGTATGTATCATAGTTCTTTATTTTTGCATCTTACGCATCTTCTACAACTTAAACATTTCCTCAGCAACTCTGTAAGAAATGTAAAACAACACTTCAAAAGGGAGGTGAAGTATACATCAGTTTATTGCCTGTTAAGTATATTCAGGTGACAGAATCAACAACAAATGTGTTGGCAAATGAGAAAAATCTTTACTTGAAATCACTTTGTTACACTCATGCAGTACAGCCAACAGTGTTTCATGTTCTAAGAAACGTTTGTAACTTTTTTATTATCTTCAAAATGCATACCATTTATTTCTAGGTACATTTTTAAAATCTGTCATTTGTCTCTTTTCAGTTACTGTTTGAAGTTTATGTTATAGCAGTGAGAAACAGAATTGTGTGCTCAATGCTCTACAAAGGCACACCAGGTCTAATTTCATGCTGGAAGGGGCTAACATGAATTCTACACTCCCAAGAAGCCCAGAAAATAATGTGTAGGTTTTATTTATAATTTATTTTCATTCAGATTTTGTTTTGCTGATTAGAGGGATGTGGAACAGCTGGAAAATTCAATGTCTTAAGCTTGCCTTGAGGACAGGGCATAAATTGGCAAGTGTTCTTACTTACAAAAGCACATTTTAGCTGATTGCACTTAAAATTTGTGGAAGAACAAGTGTGGCAGGTTTTTCTGAGTAAATGAAACAAACTCCATCACTGTCACTGCCAACATTTCTTTACTGCCTCGCTTTGGCTTTCTGATTTCTTTCCATTACTACTGCAACTCAGCACCAATGGAGTTAGAGATTTTTCCTCAGAAACATTCCCAAAGTATCTTTTTCAATGTGCCTGAAGTTGATAAAAATGAATAGATGAAGTTACGGTTTAGTTTCCTCTTCTCTCTTAAAATTGACTTTGCTAAGAAAGGCAGAACAAGCAAGTGCTGGAAGCAGATGACTCCTAACAAAACCAAACCTCCAGCACATTCACATTTTCCTTGTCCTTCATCTGACTGGCAGATTAGCGCTTACACTGTATTATTTTTATCCACTGTATTCCTTTTCATTTTTATCATTTTCTGGATGCTGTCATTTCTAGCTAATGTCCATGAAAGCCTGTGACATGAGCAGACCACTTGCTTGGTCTATTTCCTGGTCTGTTCCATCATGGGACTGTGGTCGCCACTGAGCATTTTTCTTTGATTAACAGTTCGGAAGGAAGAACTTTGATTCCCATGGGAAGGGAAGAACTGTAATGGAAGAGAAATAAAACTGTTCTTTTCCCACTTCTCCCCTTTCTTACCCACATCCCAAGACAAAATTGAATAGAGCAAACCTGGTTTGTTTTTAGCTATGCTTTCCTTAATTTCTGGTTTAAAATTTTAGTGAGACTGACTTCCCAGTCATAAAATGGGCAAAATCACTACATGTCCAGCCACACTAAAATTGATGTTAATAGATGGAAACAAATGATTACTGAACATTGGAGGAAGATCAGCTAATTAGTATCTGTACACACAGAACACACACACACAAATGTCAAGTAATCACTCCCAATTTCCTTCACAAATTTCATTACAGCAAAGCAACTGTTTGTCCTTATTTCCAGAGGCATTTTGTAGTTGTATGTTAGTGCTCACTTCTCTGGAAGGCAAAATATTCCTTTAATCGTTTCAGGAATGTACCACTTTGGTTAGCTCATACGGTGGTGTGTTAGCAAGGTCTACAAATGTTTCCTGTGAGAAGAAAACCCTAAGGTCCCTGTCAGCAGTAGGAATGAGTCACTTGATAGGATTGCATCCTGCATTTGAAATCTGAGGCCTTGTATAAAACCAGGAGTTGGGTATTATGTCATGTAATGTTGTCCCTTGTCTCTTGCTCCCTATCTCTCCTTGTTCCAAGAGTTAGAACAAAAGAGGGTTTCCCTCGCTGTAGTGCTTGTCTCTGTGCAGGAGCATGAAAACAGATGCATTTTAGCTTCAGTAGTGCTCTGATTTGCCTGGCTCATGTGCATCCCTTTGCATTCCTTTCCCTTCCATGCCAGCATAGACTGACCATTACAGTTGGCCTGCACAGGCTGTTGAGCACTGTAATTTGGTAGATGCTGAAGGCAGACTGTCCCGTTCTGATATGCCATTATGGGAAAAAACAACCAGCCCCAACAAACAAAACAACAAAAAAACCAAACCAAACAACCAACAAAAAAACCCCAAACCCAACTCCCCACCAGAGACACTTTGGTGCTTTTCTGTTCTAAGAAAAAAAGAATTGCTTATTATGTGTGGCCAGAGGGGTCAGGGTATACCCCGTGCCTGCCTCTGTCAGTCTGTAGGCAGCAGAACTCGGAACCCATTCAGGAGTGTCAGAATGTGGCTGCTTTAGCTGACCAGGCTCTCTTCTGCCAGACCCACGTCCAGCTGCTGTGGGAGCAGTTCCCTGCTATTCCTTCACAGGGCCCTCTCTCCCATGCCCTGCTCCATAATGCAAGCTGGCCCATGTGCAGCAGATGCTGCAGGTGTGTAGCACTGCTCCTGCAGCAGGTGAGACACACAAAGCTGCCAGGTAATGCTGCGGGCTGTGCTGCCCCTGCTTACCCTTCTTTAGGTCACAGTTTTAGCTCACATGATGTTTAAAGGCTGCAGAAACAAGAACAACCTGCTTAGCAGGGTCTGACCCCAATAAAAAGGTCTGATCAATAGAGAACTTATCCAGGACAGATCAATGTAGCCAAGTGGAACAGCTACTCACCTTCCTGCTGTCATAGTTTTCCTCTGAGATCACCCTGCCTTGTGACTGAAGCTTTCTATTTTGAAACACATGGGTACAGTTCCCTCTCCAGCCGTTTCAATCCTGGAACCACAGAGGGTTGTCTCGCACATCACAAGACTCCTTAGGAAGCTTGCCTTTCTTTTCCTTAGCTTATACCACTGGTGGATCAGCACTTAAAACTTACAAAAGCCTATTTCTACCTTCCACTGTCATGAGGACCCAGTTTTGGTAGCAGTCATGGAATCACAGAATGACATGAGCTGGACAGGACCTTTAAAAGTCATCTAGTTCAACTCCCTGCCATAGGCAGGGACACCTTCCACCAGACCAGGCTGCTAAAAAACTCATCTGATCTGGCCTTGAAGATTTCCAGGGATGGAGGATCCACAGTTTCTTTGGACAACTTGTTTCAATGTCTCACCACCTTCCAAAAAAAAAAAAATTCTTCCTTATATCCAATGTAAATCTATCCTCTTTCAGTTTAAAACCAGTGCCCCTTGTCCTGTCACCACAGGCTCTGGTGAAAAGTCTCTGTCATCACTAGGAACAAGCCAAGTCTTGACTACTTGTGCTCTTGTCTGCTTTAGTTTCCAAAAAGCTTTTCCAGAAGTCAAAAAAGTTAAGTTTTTGGCATAATACTGTATTTATATTCTGTCCAATTCAAGAAATTACCCTGCTAAGTGCTCTTTCTTATGTTAATGGCTCTCAGGGATGCAACTTCCCTGCCCATCTTGGATGCCAGGAAGATGTTGATTATTTTTTTGTTGTTACTGTTTTTATCCTGCACAGAATGGACCCTTTCAGAAAGTTAATTTCTTCACACCCGTACCTTAGCTATCCCCAAGCCCCAGAGCATTGCTGGCATTTTTTGAGTGGGGTCTTTCTCTGGCCCTGTGTGCTCCGGTATAAGCTGCTACTGCTGGCGGTGACAGGCAGAGTGTGACAAGCATCTGACAGGTTGCTGACCAGCAACTGGAGCTCACTGACATATTACAACACACCTCTCTACTTGTTTCTCTCAGCATCCCTGGAGATTACGGCAGCCACTTAGAATAGCAAGAATAAGTGGAATTGGGGAACAGAGGATGCATCTCATTTAGTTCCACAGCAGCTGGTGCAAGCTCCAACAGAGTGGTGACAGCAATGCCCACAATGGAAGTACAGCCTGCCATCTTCCTCTGGGTGCCTGCTCTGCAGAGTAAGGATCACCAAAATCCCCTAGGAAAGCTTTCCAGGATCATGTCCTCCTAAGAACCATTTTTTAAAAGGTCACTATGCCTGTAAATCAATAGCTAGACATGTATCTGCGCCATTAAATATCTACACGATCAGAAAAAACCCCAAACCAAATGAAACAAAATGAAAAACCAAAAACCAACCAAACTAAAAAAAAAAAACAAAAAACCAACAAAACAAAACCAAAACAGCACACATTTTAGGTATGCCTGAAGAAAGCAAGAAATTATTTTAAATACTTCACTCAGCAGCCATCATTTTGAGGCTATGGAGAGGTACACCCTGCTTAAGCAGGGCACACACAGCTATTGAGTAGCTGTTGGCATGAAGGAACAAGTGTCCTGGAATACGCTCCTGCTGCCTCTTCAGGGCTATCTTTGTCCTTCTGGGCTCTCCAGACTAGGTTGGGAACAAACCCAGACTGGATGAATGGTAGCTACCTGCTCCTACCAGCCAGCTTTCCTGCAGACACACACCTGTGTGTGGCTGTCTAAACATAAATAAACAATAAAAAATCTGCCTGCTTCACAGATCATCCAACAAGTTGTGTTGGAAGAAGCTCATGTTTAAGATCACCAATGCAAGTGATTATTCCTGAGATACCTGTTGTCACATATGGACTTGTGTATTTGGCCCTTGCATATTAAGTGATTTTAACTTTGCTCATCAAGTGTGCTAATTGTTAATTGTTGTTTATTCAAATTACCTATCACCCTGTTAAAAGTTAATGTTTTAAAAGTTAATCACCCAAGTAAGTTAATTAAGAAGTGCTTCACATGGTTCTTTGTTAAAATCCTCCCAAGTTTAGATAATCACCTGTCAGTTTTTCCCTCTTACCATCAAAACTGTTCCTGCTTTAACCACTGTTCATGTTTAAATGTTATTACCTTGCTTTTGAAGATTTCTAGAGTGTTTGTAGTTGAATGTAAGGTTTTTATCAAGTGTTTTTATGACTTTTTAAAGAATGTTTGTTAAGTTTTAAAGCCTTGTCAGATCTAGACTTCTAACTGACAGGGGGCTATTTTTAAGTGCTTAGCCTTTACCCTGCAACTTGCATCCATGGCAACCTGGAATTTTAATGAGGTACTTTCCCGCCTTTCGACATCACTCCCCTAGACCATTACAAGCCATTGGTGGGCTGGAATAACCTCACCACAAAGAAACACCGATCACACAGGACCATGGAGGCAGGATTGTGGGCGGTCCAGGGCGGAGACAAGACATTATAAAAGAGCCTAACACTCGAGGAAGGCAGTCATTTTTCTCACCTCAGATTAGCTGCAGGTGAGGCCCCACGCTGGGTCATCGGCCTCTCTCTCACTAAGAGACACTGTAATTGCTTTGACTTTAGGCTGGCTAAAGTCACCCCAGCGTTGCAGCTCTCTGCAGAAGGGACTCAGAGCCGGTCCGGCCATTGGAGTCTCCAATCCCTGTGTACCCGGGGTTTCTTGTTTTCCTTTATCTATTGATTTTATGGATCCTGAATTCTTTTAATTAATCGCAATTTTTAATTAATTTTCTCCTTAATAAATTTTTTTATTATTATTAAAATAAAGAGTTGCCTCATTCCTGACACCTGTCCTAAGTGACAGCATTTTCCTGTAGTAATACAGATGTGTGAGCTTCTCACCCTGGTGTGGTCTGACCTTTACTCAGCTGTTTTCAGCACCTAAGTATTAAATATCCACCTAAATGCCACAATGAAATTAATACATGACAATCTGAGAGTTCATCTTCCTCTGTGCGGTTAGTTAAACAGTAAAAATCAGCAGTACTACACACAGCTCCTCACTGATCTGTCTTCTCTATGAGAGCAGAGTATCACTGCCATGGTTCACTCAGAGTTTCCTGACACATCTGGTGAGAAGACTGGCCTGGCTGAACAGAGAGCTTTGGCTGGAACTCGGTAAAAAAGGAGAGTTTATGACCTCTGGAAGACGCAGTAGGCAACTCAGGAGGACTACAGGGATGTTCTGAGGTTATGCAGAGAGAAAAGTGGAAGAAACTAGAACTTAATCTGGCTACTGCCATGGAATATATTAAAAAATGTTTCTATAAATACATTAGCAACAAAAGGTTGGCTAAGAAGAATCTGCATAATTTATTGGACGGGTGCAGGGGGAAATGTAGTGACAAAGAAGTCTGAGGTACTTAATGCCTTCTTTGCCTCAGACTCTAATAGTAAGAACAGTTGTTCTGCAGGTACTCAGACCCCTGAGCTGGACAACAGGGAGAAGAATGTAGCCCCCGTAATCCAAGGGGAAATGGTCAGTGCCCTGCTGTACCATTTAGACACGCACAAGTCTATGGTGCTGAATGGGATCCACACAGCTGTACTCAGGGAGCTGGTGGAAGAGCTCACTGAGCCTCTTTCTATACTTTACCCACAGTCCTGCCACGCCACTGAGGCCCTAGGTCACTGGAGGTCAGTCAGTGTGATGCCCATTTACAAGAAGAGTTGGAAGGAGGATCTGGGAAGCTCCAGACCTGTCAGCCTGACCTCAGTGCTGGGGAAGGTCATGGAGCAGAGAATCTTGAGTGCATTGTATGGCATACGCAGCACAACCAGGGAATTGGGCCCAGCCAGCACGGGTTTGTGAAAGGAAGGTCCTGCTTGACCAACCTGATCTCCATCTATGATACAGCCACCTCCTTACTGGATGAGGGAAAGGCTGTGGATGTTGTCTACTTGGACTTTAGTAGAGCTTTTGACACCATTTCCCACAGCATTCTCCTCGAGAAACCGGCTGCATATGGCTTGGACAGAAGAACTGTTCACTGGGTACAAACCTCTTGGATGGCCAGGCCCAGAGAATGATGGGGAATGGAGTTACATCCAGCTGGTGGCTGGTCACCAGTGGGGTTCCCCAGGGTACTGGGGCCAGTCCTTTTCAATGTCTTTATCAGTGATCTGGACAAGGGGATCAAGAGCTCCCTCACAGCTTTATAAATGACACCAGGTTGGGTAGGAGTGGTGATCAGCTTGGGAGTAGGAAGGCTCTGCAGAGGGATCTGGACAGGCTGGATCAATGGGATGAGGCCAATTGTATGAGGTTCTACAAGGCCACGTGCTGCCCTTGGGTCACAACAACCCCAGGCAGCGCCACAGGCTGGGGCAGAGTGGCTGGAAAGCTGCCCAGGGGAAAAGGACCCGGGGGTGCTGATGACAGCAGCTGAACATGAGCCTGGGTGTGCCCAGGTGGCCAAGAAGGACAATGGCATCCTGGCCTGGATCAGCAATAGAGTGGCCAGGATGAGTAAGGAAATGATTGTCCCCCTGTACCCAGCACTGGTGAGGCCACACCTCGAGTGCTGTGTCCAGTTCTGGGCCCCTCACAAAAAGACATTGAGGGGCTGGAGGACAAAGGAGCTGCTGAAGGGTCTGGAGCACAAGTCTCCATTAGAAGCAACTGAGGCAGCTGGGGTTGTTTAGTCTGGTGAAAAGAGGCTCAGAAAGGAGGTTGCAGGAAGGCGGGAGATGGTCTCTTCTCCCAGACAAGTGATTTGACAAGAAGAAATAGCCTCAGGTTGCACGAGGCGATTTTTAGATTGGACATTAGGAAAGATTTCTTCACTGAAAGGGTTGTCAAGCATTGGAACAGGCTGCCCAGGGAAGTGGTGGAGTCACCATCCCTGGAGGTATTTAAATGATGTGTAGATGTGGCACTTAGAGACATGATTTAGTGATGGGCTTGGCAGTGCTGGGTTAATGGCTGGACTCAATGATCTCGTCTTTTCCAACATAAACTATTCTGATTCTGTGATTCTCTGTCACCATGAAGTTTCCTGCTTAGAAATATGCCACTGCAATCAGTATCCTGCTGTATTCTTGGTATAGCAGCAGCGTATATAAGCATGGAGTTGGCACTGTTAACCTTTAATTAAGATTAAATAATGAAAAAGGAAGCAATTTTACATAATTGAGGGCTTTAGCCCTATTTCATGAATACAGAGATAACGAAAGCCGTTCTGCTTGTTGTGATGTCAGCTTTAATGTAACCTTTCTGATCAACAACATTAGACAGCACTTAAATAGTGATCAAATCAGTCTTTATTGGTTCATTATTTATAAGAAACTTCCTGGAAATATAAGTGTTGGATCTTTTAACCTACAACACCACAAAACAAAGCTAACAGCAAAAAGCGACAGGCTTTATTGCATGATTATTGATGTACTCAACAGAGGGAGATAACATTCTGACACAAGCCCTTAAAAAAGGGTACTGTAATTTTGTTTAACCAAAATTCATATTTAACAAAAAAATATGTTTTTCTGCAAAAATCTTATGCTGCCACATGCAACCCCTTGTTATTTAAGTACATCCTGTTTGGGCACTTTTAAGTTTTTCCAACGCCTCAAAATGACTTTGTATTTTTCACTTTCAGTTTTGTCAGATAATTTTTTTAAGACTACCCGCATAACTACAGCAGTTCCTGTTTCTTTGTCTTCACCTATTATGAGATCCAGTGTGTCACCAAGTTTCACCTGGAAACAGAAAGAGAAGATGAGTGATTATAAACATTCCCTGGGGAAAACAAATCCCCGCAATCTTCCCTTTTTTCCACTTAATATTCTTATCTCACAGGAGAGGAGGAAGGCAGCCAATACCAGACCTATTATAGATCCTCCAGCTATGAACTTCTAGGAAAGCTGTGGCAATATGCAGTACATGTCTCATGACCCTCCCTGCCAAGAGCACCTTGTGTTATACAACCCTTCGTGTTATACAACCAACACCTCACTCTATGAAAATGGTTTCATGTATGTCTTTGCTTCCTGAAGTGTGCTCCTCACCAATCTTTTTCTATCAACACAGGCACAAAACAGCAAAATGCAAAGTTCTTCCTCGTGCCTTTAAAACAGTTTAAAGTGTTTCAAAGAACAGCATGCTCAGCAACTGCCTGTGCTCCTCTCAAAGGTCACAGATGCAGTACACCTCTCATAAACCAGCCTTAACTCGATGAAATCAGGAATCAAAACTTCTCATCATATTGCCCTTTGATGACAGTAGCCACCACTGAGATCAGCCTCACATAAAGAAAGGGTTGGAAGAAGTACATGTCTGGTGACCCTCCTGCCTCTGTCCCAACTGTGGTCCTGTGTGCACTGTTACAGGCTCAGCAACGTTCCCTCAGCTACCCCAGTTTCAATCCTTTTCTATCATCAAACTCTCCTTTTCTTTAATCATGTGCCTGCTCCACCAATATCTCAGATTTAATCATTCCTACTCCATCAACCCCGAATACACACCATCACTTCCTTCAGCCACTTAAAATGTCCTGTCCTCGTTGCCGTCTCCTGACTTTCAGCCTTAGATTTGACTCCCCAACAGCACAAGTTTCCTGTCTGCCTTAGGGAATAACGTTTTACCCAGGGAATCACCATCACACCCTCCCCTCCAGGTGGAAGTGGTGCTAGCAATGCCATGCATTCACCTTTGCTGAGTGATCTAGAGAGAGAAGATCAAGCCTTAGCTATTTTCTTGTACTATATTAAAAAAAAATCATATTTAAAGAAGTCTTACAGTTCTACTTTTCTTCCATAGTTTTTCTCCATTCAGCCTGAGTTCATGATTGTAGAATGCATCTTCTACTTTACTGAAGAAAAACAAGGTTTTATTGCAGTTACAGTGTGCAGCAAACCAAATACAATTGTTGCTTTGCAGAAACACAACACCACTATTCATGGGCAAGGCACATTTCTACAACTCTAATTTGTGTGTAAAGGACACCTTCACTTAAGGTCAGAACAGACTTGAACTGGAAGCAAAGAAAAGGTCTTTCATAGATATTAAATGAAATAATAGCATACAGTTGTTCTGTGCCAGAAAAGCTGTTTCTAGAGATCTGCCTCCTGAGTATTGAATGAATAATGTCCCCTTTCCTGCACCAGCCAGTTTAATAATTTGTAAGTGATCAAGTTATACTAATATTCTGTTCTAACAACATAGTGATACCAGACTTCTGCAGGTTGCATTAGATCAAACATTGTGATACATTTATATACTGCACATTTACCTGGTGGACCTGGTACTTGAAGCTTATACTCACAATCCCCTATTTCTCCATTCATTAAATAGTGCATTATTTTACTTCCTCAATCTCAAATTAGATCTTTTTTTATTACTCAGTACATTATTTTGCATTTTCTTCATTTTAAATAAATAGTAAGTGATACAAAATGCAATCTTAGAAATACTGCAGACAGAGCAAAGCAAAATCAGGCTGTTTCAAGGAAGGCAGGGTGAAACAAACAGGAACATCCGTACATCCAAAGCATGTATTTAGAGAGTCAAAAAAGCTCCACCAAAAAAACCACCCCAAATACTGACTTACTCCAGCACTAAAGGGTTATCAAAAGTCAAATTTTAGATGCATGACATCTTTCTCACTAGCAAGTTGTTTCTTCTGTACTTACTTTCTTGCCATGTCTAGACCAGCTTTCAAGATCACGTCATATCGAAGAGACTGCACTACTTTTTCAAGATCCTTGTAATCTTTTACTGCATTGGGGTCATTTTCAAATTCATCTTCCAAATTACTTTCATCTTCATCCTCTTCTTCCGCCTCTTCTTGTACGCTTTGTCTGCTCCTTTTAGAGCTTTTGCTGCTTTTGTTCCGCAGAGAAAGTACTGAGATGTACTCTGGAGAGAGTCTTAGTGCACTGAGCTTGACTGGGGAAAAACTGAAACATCTTCTGTAGCTTACTGTGCTTGCTTGACAGCTACAGACTGTGGTTCTCCTCCAAGTGGGATACAGTTTATTTGAGGGAAATTTCTCCCACAGTCCGAACCAGACATTTAGTTTTCTGAAAGTGGTGATGGGGAGTCTGAAGCCAGTCATAGCACACCCTAAAATAAAACAAACATTCATATGTAAAAACAAGCAACTGCTTTGACGGATTGGAAGGATTTCCCCACATATGGCATAACAGTTACTACAAAAAGGTGATTATCCAGCTCCCCATACAGCGATGCATCACCTGAAAGCAGACAGCTTTTGGTGGCTTTATGATCTGCCTTTCTCGTACACTGGCCACCACGACAAAGAGCTAAGACACCAGATGAGAAACAAACACAGAAAAGCCCAGCGGAGTACTCTGTTCGTAACTCCTCCTCTGATGTTCAATATTAACTGTCCAAACACATATGTGGCACTTTCCTCCCTACATCTGAAATACAATTCACAAAATACACAGAAACGACGCTATCTGTGTCATAAAAAACACAGGGAGATCTATATTTATCATGAGTCATTGTCAATACAAGCAACTCGCTGAACTGCAAGCAAGCAAATCCAGAAAAGCCGAAAGCTGCTTAACTTCAGTTTCTGCTTGGACCACAACACTCCTGCGTGGCAAAACGCCGCGCAACGTCCCCCTCTGTTTCTCCAAACGGGAACTGGCCCCGTGGTGGTGCTCGGCAGAAATAACACGGCTCTATGCACCGCAGCAGGAGTGACACCAGCAGTGACGCCGGCAGCAGCAGGCTCATGTGCAAGCTCGCCGGTGCTGCTGCTCCTCTCTCTAACCTGGGACAAGTAGGTGGAAACACCCCCAAACACCCCAGATGTCTTTCAACGCTCTCAGAAACTGATTTACAGTCCTTACTAGCTGGGTGCTGCGCTGATGTTTACTGTGATCTTACATCCATGGAAACACGTGTTTCCTTATGACATTAGAGTTCGGTTTCTCCGCACCCAAGTGACCTCTGCCGAAATCTGAAATGAGGCGGTATTTGTGGTTGAGAAAAAAGCCCTGATCAATGAAGGCAATAACTGGCCAAATAAAAATAACCACACCTCCCCTGACTTTCTTCTTGTCTCTAAATATGTGAACTTAAAATATATGACATATAGTCTGAATTGTGGGATAGTACAGTGCTCGCAGAAGACACAGGCCTCTCCTCAGTTCGGGGGTAAATTCCAGCGGTTATTTGGACGTGCAAACAGTTATTATTGCTTCTTTTTAGCGCTCGACCTTAGTTTGTTCGGCGCTGACCAGCGGGTACAAGCGGGCCC
>VZRS01013307.1:24076-62212 GCA_013398055.1 Ifrita kowaldi | reverse complement strand
CGGCTCTTCCCAGCAAGGCAGCCCCGTCTCCAGCCACTCCATCTGGACTCAGCCCGGAGCCGAAAGCGCCGCTTACAACCCTGGATCTTCTCACCCTCCCGTGTCACCTCGGTTCTCCTTCTCCACCAGCACCCCCATCCCGGCCACCTCTTCCCGGGAAGCGGCGGCGGCTTACAGCAGCTCCTTGAACCTTTCTGCCAACGGGAGGGAGCAGTACAGCAGGGGCTTCGGCGGCTCCTATTCCAGCCCCTACCCGGCCTACATGAGCCCAGAAATGGCCACGACCTGGACTTCCTCGCCCTTCGACAGCCCCATGCTGCACAACCTGCAGAGCCGAGGGACGCCCGCGGCCGCCCGCCACGCCAACATCGGTGAGCACAGGGCTGGGAGACGGGAGGGAAGGTTTCGTCCCATTACCCCCCGGGTTTTGGGGCACGCACCCCTCTGTGCGTAGGCGCAAAGGGCAGGAGGGAGGAATTTGGAGTATTGGGCTTGGCGCTGTCGCCTCTCTGGCTGGAAAATATTTGGGTTCTTGTTCTTACTTATTCTGCGAAATCACCGTTCCAAAATATCCTTGAAGGCCACAGTTTCCAAAAAGTAAATGAAATTTAGGGCAGGCCTGGAGCGGCAAGGAATGATGAGCCGAGCTCCGGAGCGAGGGCCTGCTGGCTCCTCACATGGCTCCGAGGGCATTTAGGGGCTCTGATGGGGATGATTGTGGGGTGCAGGACCACAATGTTCCCTGGACATGCAGGCAGCCCCTTCCTGAGCTGGCTGTAGGTGTAAAACTGGGAGCATTAAGAAATCAGAGTTTGGTTCATGAATCCCAAATCTTTCCTTTGGGTTGTTTTACATTCTGGTCTTCTTAAAAAATTTTTTTTGAAAGGTCAGGCTACAGAAAGAGAGAGCAAAGAGAAATTTCGAGCTGGGGTGGGAAAGATGATGGAGAAGGAGTAAAAGAAATGCATCCACATTTATATTGGTGCTTTTTGAGGAACACGGGCACACCTGAACAACACAACCTTGGTATTTCAGAATCTCCTTACCCCAAAAAACCTCACCCTGATCTCTTGTGCCGAGTTCAGTCTCGGAGCCTTTCATTTCATTAAATTCCTCTGGTTCCTACAACGAAAAATTGGTCCAAATGGCTTAAAATACTGCTTTTATATTTAATGGGGTGGAAGAGGGGTAAAAGGGGAGAGAAATGCGGGCACATCTTTGCATTGTGGTTTCATAAACCCTTTTTTCCTTCCCGCCTTCTCTCCGTGAAGGTATTTCTGTTGGCTTCGGGGTTGGGGTTAACAAAGAAAACACCTCAAATTTGTCTGCAGATCTATTTTATGATTGTGTTCTCTAACCTGAATTTTGGAGGGTGATTTTTCCATCGTGTCCAGCAGGATTTGCATTGTCTTTAGCATTAATTTAGGATGTTAAAAGAAGGAAAGTTGGGCGTTGGTGAAGGCTTGGCCTTGCCAATATCTTGTGCTTTTCTTTGGGTGCTATGAAATTTCTCAAAAAGAGGAACAGATTATGGATAAAAATCTAGTCAATCAGGCAGTGTTCTTTGGGAATCCACGAGAAGATAGAACGTAGAGGGAAAAATCAGGATAAATTAAACAATCAAATATTAATTGAATATCTATAAGCACATAAGAATATTTGTATTTTACCACAGTGCCATCTCTTCCTTGGGAAAAAAAATCACCTTTTTGCGGTGGTCTCAGAAGGGCTCTTGATAATAAAAATAACCTAACCCCAAAATAATGCAAATGAAGATTTGCAGTTGCAAAAACACCCATCAGCTTTCAAATAACCAGGGGCTGAACGTGGGGATTTGGGGGTTTTGAGCCCGGTGGTTTGTGCTGCAGCTCCGCATTTTGATGGCAAAAAGTGGGGTTTTAAATAGCACTGGGAAGAAGGGACGAGTTAAGCCAGCCCAGAAGTTGGTTTTTAATGAAGCAAGAAGGAGCCGGGACTCCTCTCCACGGCCCGGTCCTGACTCGGGTGCCGGATTCTCGGCAGCGCGGCCGAATCCGCGGGATTCATTAGCACGGGGCTAATTACGTCTCTGCCTTGGATATGGAAAAGTACTCGGGTTTTAAACCAAAAGTGCGTGGGCTTTGGTAAAAAAAAAAAAAAATAATAAAACGAACTGCCTGAGAGCTGGCGAGTTTTAAACTCAGGATTAAAATGGATTTTTGGAAGGCAGCTCCTCCGGGAAGTAGTTTAAGGTCCAGACCTGCCCCGTTCCCTCCTCTCCCTGAGTCGGGACGCGGCCGCTGCCGGGTCCCTCCTGGAAGCCGAGCAATGCTTTGGGCACCGAGGGGGTTGTGTGAAACATGTAGAGGCTGCTGGGGGGTTCTGAGCTGGGAAAGGTTTAATTTTAATGATTTTAAGGATAAAAACCCTGAAAAACTGAAGGCACTGAAAGATGTAGGGGTGGGTGGGGACACCGTTGTGGATTGCTCCCATCACAGACCCACTTTAATCCCACATCCGAGCCTGGTCAGCACCTGAGAAATCCCCGGCACGGAGGAGTTGACTCCTTCTTTGCCTTTTCTTAAGGCTGAAAGTAATTTTATTCTCCGCACAGCGAGGAATCTCACGGTGGAAACGCAATCCTTTCAAATCAAGTGGTATTTGCAGCGCTCTCATTTTCTTGTCCTAAACAGCCACCACCTTCGGGCAGTGCTAAATGCAGAGCACCCCTGGGGTCATTAAAAGTTTAATTATTATCACATTTTTTTAAATAAAGATCAAGTCTAGGCAGGTACAGCTGAATATGCAGAGACGAATTCACAGTCTATGCAACTGGGCATCGCTTTATCCCCCTGTTTTATATAAATATATCCCTGTAACAATAAAGCAACACACAGGGAAAAGAAGAGTAGTGAAAACGTATTCGAAGAAAATAGCACTACAAGAAATACAAATCTTCTTGGTTTTCCCTAAATTGAGGAATTTTGGCTTGGCTTAAACCGTGGTATAAAGCACTGGGAAGGATGGGCGAGTAAAACACACGGGCCCGTTTGAAAAACTTTCCCTGGTGAGAGTTCAAAACGCCAAATTTGGGCTTTTCAGGGTAAGTTTGGTGACTGATTTCATTACCCTGAAGAGCAGGATCAGACCCTGTGGTCGAGGCAGTGAACTTGCCCCAGGCATTGCCTGGGATGGAGTTACTGTGAATTCCCGACTTAATGAGGCATGAAAAGGACCAGCTGCAGAATCCGCTCTCAAAAGACTTCTCCGCCAGCACCAAAATTCTCTTGAAATCGCTCCCAAAATGAGCCTGGATGGGCAGTTTGGTTCTTCCCCCTTCCCCGGGCAGAGCGGAGCGGGGATGGAGGGCGGCACGGGGGTCCGAGCGCGTCCATCCCACAGCCCCTCGCTGCCTCTTGGATCTTTCCAGGCTGGGGATGGTCGCTCAGATCCCAGTTGCCATCCCCATTCCCTTTTATTTTGCCCACGGCGGGGGTTTTACTTTTGCTGTGGCATCGCGGAAGTTGCTGTGGTTGGGAATAAATCGGGGCGAGGGCTGTGGGCATTCCTGGTGGGTGCTTTTTGGGTTTTGTTTTGTTTTGTTTTTTTCTTTTTTTGGCTAAATTCAAGTCAGGGCTCCTCAAACAGGCGCTGCTGGAACACAGCAACAGTATCTGAGAAGATCAAAGCCTGGAGCAGACACTGGGTTGGAAAATGTCCTTTCTGCTGCTGGTGGGGGAGAGATTGGGAACCAGATCTTAAGCTTTCCCATAGGGATGCTAAGAGATCTGCCCTGTCGCATCCCGGGGCTGACATTTCCAGTGATTCATCGGCATTTGTTACAACCCTCTGCCCTACAAGCAGCCCCTGACCTTCCCCACGCACCAAAGGAAAACGTGGCCGGTCCCTGTGGGGTGGCAGGCGATGAGGGGGGCCCAGCACCTCTCCTGTCCCTGATCCCGGAGGGATCGGGCTGTAGGATTGAAGGATGGGGCTGTAGGACGGAGGGATGGGGCCATAGGACAGAGAGAGGTGAATGTAGGATGGCACGAAAGGACCGTGGGACAGCGGGAAGGGGCTGTGGGACATCGGGAAGGGGCTGTGGGACAGCGGGAAGGGGCTGTCGGACGTGTCTGCATTTTTCTCCATCCCCCGTTTCGCAAGCGGCCGCATTTCTCACCTCGGCCCCGCCGGCGGGGAAGGTTCGCCCAGGGCTTTGTTCCCCCCTCTTTGGGTTTGAATCCACCTTCTGCTCTCCCTCCTAATTTAATTGTCACCCGTCAGTCTGGGATTTGGGATGAAACCCACAGAATCAGGGTTTTTAATCTTTGAGCAAGATCATGCTTGAACACACAAGTGTTTACTCCCCCTGCAAGCCCCCCAAGCAGTAGAATTTAAAGTGCAAATAAATCAACGATAATAATAAAAATAACACCATCATGGGCGTGATTATTAATAATTCAATTCCTTAATTAAAAATTGCACTGTATTACCAAATACAAGTCCTTATGCTCCACAGAACAGCCATTGGGTAGAATTTAATACATTATAAATGTTCACAAATTTCCGTAGAGCAGTAAAGTTTAAGGCAGTGGATGGTGGTGCTTAATCTAAGATTTTATTAAGCCAGGATTAATTCTTTTTCTTCTCCACAAATGTCCATGTGCATTTCTTTACCCCTGTAACAATAACAGCAATATTTTTTTCAAGACACAGCCTATATTTTGCTCTCTCCATATTTTTTTGCCAGAAATTTTAAGGAAAAAAGGCGAAATTCTTGGAAACAGATGAATGTTTATCAGGCAGTGTATTCCAAAGGAAACCAGGCCAAATCCTGACACCTCTGTGCTCTTCTGATGATGGGAAAACCTTGGCTTGGCCAGCAGAAAGGGGTTCCCCAAAACTGCTGCTCCCAAATGCAGAGGGATATTTTGAATGGGAAAACCATCTCACTGAAAATTTAAGGATGCATGGGAAAAAAACCATCAACAAAGCACCAAACAGCAAATAAAATCCCAAACTTGGTGAAAATGTGGCATTTTCTGTGCCCGAAGGTCGGCAGACTGTTGTTTGTGGGGGAGAATATTTGCAGGGGCTGTTAACAGTGGGAAAATGCAATTTTAAGGAAAATTCAATTAAAAAAAATTATAGTGTTATCCCAAAACCTTCAGAGGTTTTGTTTCTCATCGGCGCAGGGCTCTGGGCTGAAACTTTTGTTCCTTGAGCCCTGAGGAGCTTTGCAAGCATAGGAATAAAAGGAATGCGAATATATCAACCTTGAGAGGTTTCATTCCCAAATTCATGCACCAGCCAGGGGTGTCCTGCCCTCCCTGCAATTTCCTTATTGAAAAGGAGGTGCAGAAATGGGATATTCGGGGATCTTGCCCTGCTCGGTGATGCTCCCAGGCATTCACGGGGCAGAGGAAGCCGAGATCTTGGGTTCTTTGAGGCTTTTGCAACCCAACTATAAAAAACTTAACGAAGGGTCTGCTTCCCTTTGAGGCTCATCGCTGGCTGCAAAACCAGGTGGGAATTTACCTCAAGAGCTCAGTCCACAGGTTTAGAAAAGAAAGTTTTGCTCATGCTGGGAGAGAAAGCCAGAAATGCAGATTTTTGCTGCGCTGGCCCCGCATTTTGGGGACGTGGGATCCCGAAAACCGCGATTAGGCTGCCAAAACCTCTCGGTTGTAATGGCCAGGTTGGGTCGTTACAGGTCTGAGTTGCTTGGGAGTGGAGAATGTGTGTAATTGTGCCTGCAGGATTGCAAAAAGGGAGATGGGAATATCTGGAAATGCCAAATATCCACCTTGCCGGCGGGTCGGAATCCGCGCTGCCGTCTGGCAGGAAGGTGTAAATTTGCCTTTGGTGTGCGAGTGTGAAGCACTGCTTAAATAACCAGGGAAATAGGTGAGAGTTTGCTCTGACCTCCCAAATTAACCCAAATTACAGGAGCAAATTTCATTATAAGATTGGATTGAGGGGTTTTTTTTAATTTTAAGAAAAACTGGTGTTTCTCGTTCGTGGGACAGAACCCTGACAGCTGTCTACGGTCACGTCCCACATTATGGCAAAATATGAAAACCTCTCCTGCCTTTCCAAGTCTTCCCCCCATGGTCGGTCACGGTGACCGGGCCCGAGCTGTAAATACATCTGTAATGACAAATTAAACCCAATTATCTGCCAGGCCTGAGCACTGAGGTCTTTCCACACACGGGCGCTTGCAAGTGCATGACAGCCCTCGAAAATAATTCCATCACCGCCGGCATGAGTGGCATTAAAGGCTCTTTTGAAAACGCCTGTGGTTTTCAAACCTACTCCAAAAATGTTGGGTTTGGTGTTTTTTTTCCTTTTTTTCCTTTTTTCCAGGAGTTTCTTGCTGTGGGATATGTTGAGTTCGCAGCATTCCCCGCGCTCTTGCGCGCTTTTAAACACTCGCGGCGCTCAGCGGTGATTTCTTTTTCAGTATGATAAGCTCGGGCTGGATTTTCTCATCCCCCAAAAAAAGAACTGGCGGGTGCTGGGTCTGCTCCAAAAGAAGAGCCAGGCAGAGATTTTCCAAGTTGGATGCAGATCTGACCCCGCCATCAACGCTGAAATGTTTCAGCTCTGGAGTTTTGGCAAGACCTGGATTTTAAAACCAAGTTTGGGGCAGCGTCAACTGGAAGCAAAAATAACTTTTTCTTTTCCAAGAAGTGCCCAGTGATTAATTTTTTTCTCAATTATTTTCTAGCACAGAGGGTTTTTTTTGCTTAATGAGGTGGATACCTAATTTTAGAATGAAGTCTTTGCTTGGGGGAGCAAGACGGGTCTTTCCCATGTCTTTCTGCTTTCTTTGTCTTTCTAAGACCAAACCTGCCCAGGTTTTTAGGATCAGCCGTCCCCTAAAAAACCGATTCCATATGGACTGTGACAAAAAAAAAAAACAAACCCTCAAAAATACCCATGTTCCTTGCTCAGAGCTGAAACCATCCCTGTTTTAAAGCACAGGGAGGTTCACCGGCAGCTGGTGCAGGATCAGGCCCGTGCAAGTAGAATCCATAGGGAAGAAACTCAGCCCACTGCAAATTACATGGGAATTTACATGTGTTCTCAGGGAGGTGAAACCCCAAAATCCAGTGGGACCTTCCTTTTTCGTCCTGAAAAGTGGCCACTGGGTTTATATGTTGCAGCATGAAGGAATTCGTGGTGGTTTTTTAAATTATTTTTAGTCACCCCTAAAGGTTGTGAGACCCTTATCGGAGCCAGCTGGGCTCGAATTGCTCACACCAGCCTTGGGAGAGACTCAGTAATTCATTTTGTTTGTGAAAGAGGAAAAAAAATAACTCCTGGAAAGCCAAAAAATAATAATTTTTCCAGCAGAGGTGGGGTGAGAGCAGCCGGATGAGGGATCCCGCAGGGCTGATCTCCCGTCTCCACCAGGGACTGGTACTGGATTGCTTCTGAACCCGGGATAACAAAATCGCTGCCTGGAAATGCTTCCTCCTAATCCCTGGGAATTAAGTTGGTGTCTGCTGGGGGAGCATTTCAGGAGAGGGCCCGTGGTGGGACACCGCTCCCTGCTCCTGCTCTCCTTCCCAGAGCTCAGCCCTCTTCCGCTGGGCGATGCTTCCAGCACGGTGGATTTACAGGGAGCTGGGACGGGACTGGGTTCTCGTTGCCATCGGACTCTCCTGAACGGTTAAAACCCAAATTTGGGGGCAGAGATGAAGCAGGGAGGGAGAAGGAGACCACGCCAGCCCCTCCAAGCAAGGTTTTGCCAATTCTTCCTGGTTTTTCCACATGGAGCTCTCTGTGTCTGTAACATTGAAGCAAATTCCAGGTTGTCCTCTGACCTTGAGGGCCAGGGGACTGAGATGTCCCCTCTGGCTCTGCAAACACTTCCAGACAGTTCAGGAGACATCTCCCCCTTGCTGGATTCCCACCTGCCCACCCCCGGCTGCCACCAGCCCTCATGCTTTGGTGCACCTCAATTTTCCTTCAAGCTCCAACTTCCGGAGTCCTGTTATCACATGTCAGGCTCTGCTCTTTCAGAAAGCAAAAGAACAGCTTTCCTGGACAAGGGAGAGGCTGGAAAACCCTGATTCCTTCATGCTGAAATCCTAGATGAGGCAATAAACCCCAAACCCTAATATTTATTATTTGAACTCCTATGAGTTTCCAAGCCAGACTCCTGGATTTGCAAGCCAGTGAGCCACCATTATTCAACATTCAGGGCTTGCAGTGCTGGAGCTGTAAAAAAAATCAGTGAGGCCCTGAGCCCCAGACATCAGGACTCCTCCGAATGACGTGTGGTCCCAGATGTCTGAGATTATTTTGGGAAGGGAGTGCTGGCCCCAGGGGCTGCCTGCCCGGGGGGCTGGCTGCCGGGAAGGACTCTGAGTTTGGACATGCCTGGGTGATGAGGAGCATGAGAGGGGCAGATGGTTTGCGGGGGGGATGTCTCTTCCTCGTGCTTCCCTGGGCTGGGATGATGCTCTGGATCCTGGGGATGACTTTTCCTATGTTCATTCCTTCATTACTTCCCTGGGACAGATCAGTGATGCTGTAATTTCTCCTGACCCTCTGGATATGAAGATCTGGGCTTGAGGGTCTTTTCCACTTCCCAAAACAAGTGGGACCTCAAGCAGGAGGGTGAAATCCCCCTCGCACCCCGTTCTCTTTGCCTCAAGCCAGGGAAGGATCTCACTCTGCCAGAGCTGCCTGCCTTTCCCAAGCACTTCTCTTCCCAAACCCACATCCCAGTCAGGCTCTGCCACCTCCCTCCACGCAAATCAATAACAACGGGTGAGCAGGTTAATTATAATCACAGAATAAACGCCGCAGTCTCAAAGTTCACCCAACTTCAGCAGCATTTCAAAACGAGCGGACGGCGCCAAGAAACTTTCATTGATTCCTCTGGGGCAGGTGTGGGAGTTTGAACCTGTCCCCAGGCTGATCTTGATTCGAGGCCTACTCAATTTTCCACCTTATCTCGACTTTCGCCTATCTTATAATGCCTGTTATTTTAGATAAAAAGTCCAATCAATTGAGTTAGAAAAACTGCAAGTTATATGTGGCCCTGATAAGTTCGGTACCTGCCGTTTTATTGGCCTGGGCTGCGAAGTGACCTTTGCAGATGCTTTATCATCCCCTCCTCCCGCCCCGCTCGGGGGCTGAGTTGACTTAACGTCCAGAATAACTAATAAAAGAGGAAAAGAGAAGGGCCAGGGGTTAGACAAACTCACTGTCCCCTCTAACGTGATGAGCTGTAGTAAACACCTTTTTGTTTGTCCCTGGCTGGAGTCCCGCAGGGAGGCCGGGATGTGGCCTGGCTTGGGCTGGTGCAGCTCCTCCGAGTGGGATTTATCAGTGGAACAGCTCAGAGCTGGAGGCAGAGCCTGTGTCTAAATCAGTGAAATTAGAAGAAAGCTGGGACAGGGGTTTGGATATGTTGATATTCGTTGGTGCCCTCATGCCTAGGGAGGGACTGGACATGTGGAGCAGTCCTACATATTCCACATATTCCTACACATGGTGTAGACAGCTTTTATATTTATAAAGTGAGGGTTTTTTTAATATATCATAGATGTTTTGCACATATAAAATGAGTTTTTAAAAATATATGTGTGTCTGTATTTGGGCACATATATAGAAATATATATGCATACACCATTCTATGTAGCGAAGGTCTATACAGCCACAGAATAATAATAATAATAATTTTAATAGCAAAACCAGAAAGAATTGATTGGAGATGATTCCTACAATGGCATTCTTAAGGACATCCCACGCATCCTGGCCTATGAAAGAGGGGCTGCAACTCAATGATCTTTCAGATCCTTTCCAACCCAANTGGTGCCCTCATGCCTAGGGAGGGACTGGACATGTGGAGCAGTCCTACATATTCCACATATTCCTACACATGGTGTAGACAGCTTTTATATTTATAAAGTGAGGGTTTTTTTAATATATCATAGATGTTTTGCACATATAAAATGAGTTTTTAAAAATATATGTGTGTCTGTATTTGGGCACATATATAGAAATATATATGCATACACCATTCTATGTAGCGAAGGTCTATACAGCCACAGAATAATAATAATAATAATTTTAATAGCAAAACCAGAAAGAATTGATTGGAGATGATTCCTACAATGGCATTCTTAAGGACATCCCACGCATCCTGGCCTATGAAAGAGGGGCTGCAACTCAATGATCTTTCAGATCCTTTCCAACCCAAACCATTCTGCGATTCTAAGACACGCTATGTGTACATATACAAATATATACATTTATTAATATGTATAACACACACACAACTATAATAACAATAACATAATTGGTTGTATTCCTACAAGAAAGATTCTGCCCGTTTACTTCAGATAAATGTCTCTCCTTCTGATCTGGGAAAAAAACCCACCCCAAACTTTGAGTTTCTGGAGTTGTAGGATTGCAGAAGTGCACGTTGTAAGATCCTTAGCAGGACAACCACCTCAGTAACAGCTGAGGGCGTGTGGATGAGGCTCTGGAATGCCCATGGATGAACACTCCTCCACCTCCTAATGAAAACCCAACAGATCGTGCTCTTTAATCATTGGTGAAGAATCATCTTGGGGTGTCCTGTGCAGAGGCAGGAGTTGGACTCAATGATCCTTGCGGATCCCTTCCAGCTCNTCCTGGCCTATGAAAGAGGGGCTGCAACTCAATGATCTTTCAGATCCTTTCCAACCCAAACCATTCTGCGATTCTAAGACACGCTATGTGTACATATACAAATATATACATTTATTAATATGTATAACACACACACAACTATAATAACAATAACATAATTGGTTGTATTCCTACAAGAAAGATTCTGCCCGTTTACTTCAGATAAATGTCTCTCCTTCTGATCTGGGAAAAAAACCCACCCCAAACTTTAAGTTTCTGGAGTTGTAGGATTGCAGAAGTGCACGTTGTAAGATCCTTAGCAGGACAACCACCTCAGTAACAGCTGAGGGCGTGTGGATGAGGCTCTGGAATGCCCATGGATGAACACTCCTCCACCTCCTAATGAAAACCCAACAGATCGTGCTCTTTAATCATTGGTGAAGAATCATCTTGGGGTGTCCTGTGCAGAGGCAGGAGTTGGACTCAATGATCCTTGCGGATCCCTTCCAGCTCAGGATATTCTGTGATTCTGGGACAATTGTTAGCCCCTGGCATGGTCCAAGCACAGACCATCTCAGCCTGAGCCCAGCAGCTGCTTGTGCAGCTCCTGGGCAGTTTGGGTGCAAACACTTCAGACTGGGGTCCCAGAACATCTGAACATGGCCAGACACTTCTGGCTGGGCTCAGGGTCAGGCTTCACCACCCACCCAGTAACTGGCCCGGGTTCACCAGTTACCCATAGCCATAAGGCCAATTCCCATGGCTCAGCCACGGAGCAGCAGCTTGGCAGGACTCCACAGCACACCTGCTTGTGGTCCCCTGTGGGGACACCAGGAACAGCTGCACATGACCTGTTCCCAACCCAGAAACAGCTGCCCAGGAGGGATCATGGCAGTGTAAATCCCAAACTTTCCCATTCCTCTACATTTTTCCCCACTGTCCCTTCCCTGAGGCCACCAAAGAAGAGTCTCTTGATGGGCACATCCACTTGGAGATGGGCCAGGTTTCAAGGAGGGCAAGGCTGTGGCTCCTTTTCCTTTGTCAAAAGAGAGAAAGACCATTTCCAGGTGCCTCCTGCCAAGGAGACGCCAGGCTGTGGCTGACCCCATCTTGCCCATTCCCTGGGCTCTCCATGCTAATCTGAGATTCGTTAAAAAATATTTGGACAGTTGATAAGCAGAGGAATCTCCTGTTTATTAGAGGAGCCTCGGATATTTACAAGTGTAAGAACTGCAAGGAGGAGTGAGGAAGGGGAGGTCACCTTGGTGGGTGGGAGCTCGCTCAGGCACAACCTGACAGTCAGCAGAAGCTGCTGCTGGACACCAGGTTGCTCTCAAAGAGGTGGCCAAGAGGCTCCCACCAGAAGACCCTCAGGGATGTCTGCATTCCTGTCTCCTGCAGAGCAGGCTGTGCACCTTTGGGATGTGGGACATGGTCCTTCAGTGTGTGTGTGTGGACTGTCCACTCAGCTCTGGGACAACCATGGGGCTGGATGGTTTGGGGTCTGGTTTGGTGCGCTGGAGAGCTGTCAGTGCTTTTCTACCTCCTGCCCCGTCTCAAAACTCTGTTTAGCTCTGATTTAGAGGAATCCAGCTTGTTTCCACCCATCATTCTTCCATCCATTTCTTGTCTCCACATCTCTGCCTGTGGCCTTTGAAAGTTGTCCTCTTGTGCCCCTCCAGTGTCACTCCTTGTCACAGGGAAAGGACAGTGTCACCATGAGATGGAAAGCCTTGCTCAAGGGCATCCTACTGCAGAGCCAGGCCCAGAATTTGCCCAACCTTCCCATCGTGGCCCTCTTGCACATGATCTCAGCTGGTCCTTTGGCTGCTTCCACCTCCACCGTCCTTCAAAGTGCGGAAAACATATCCACGAAGGAAAGGAGTATTCCTGGCTGCTGGCAACGGTGTGCGCCACAGACCTTGGCGTGCTGCAGGCAGAGCAGGGAGTGCTGCAGGGGAGGGACACAGTGTTCCCTTTGCCTTGACGTGAAACATTTGGCCTGGGAAAGGTTGCACAGGAACAGTCTCGTCGTGATGTTTCGCGAAGCCAGGGAAAAACAGATTTCTTCGCCTTCTGGAAAGCCAGACTGTAGGGTGAATGTTTCCTCAGCAATAAGTGGAGTCTTTGTGTTTTCAGAGGGAAAACTGTTTGGTCCAGGCAGCCAACTGGTACACAGCCATCTTCTCCATCATAGACGTGTCAGATAAACCCTAAAACCTTCTGGGACGGCATCAAGCCATTTCTGTGAGGCTGCACAATGGTGCTTTTTTGCTTGAAACCATGTTTCTGGCTAAGTGTGGGGAATTTACCTGGTTTCCCACTTCCTGCAGATCCTCAATCACATAGGTGATGCCTTCTGTTAGTCTGGACCAGGGGAGAGCAGGGAGCCACATTCCCACAGCACCCAGCCCAGTAATGGGCACTGCTCAGACAGGCACTGTCCTACCCTCCCTGTGTTTAGATCCCATTTGTCTCTTAAAGAGTGGGACCCTGGGTGAATTTCCCCCCAAATTCTGTCAGAGAGGAAACAGGAAGAGAAGAGAGAGCAGAGCGGGAAAAGCCAATGAGCAAAACCTGTTTTTACAGAAACACCCTCCCCTCGGCTGTTTTAGCTCCATCCTCACTTTCTGATCCCTGTGTGCTAAGCTGGTGAAATCCCTATGGATAAAGGAAAGGCTCACTGACAGCTTTCCTTCGGCTACAGAGCTCCCCCGAGCATGAATTTGGGCTTTTTACATTTGCAGTCACTCCCTGCCCATTCCTCTTTCGTCTCTCCTCTTTTTTCTCTGCCACCTTCCTTTCCAGTTCAGTCCTTCTCTGCCACAGTCCTGGACCAACCAGCACTTTTAACTGCTGTGATCTGACCAGAAGCCTTTGGGTGGGTTTTTCCCCTTGAAACTTCAGCTTCTGGAATCACGCAATTCATGGGAACACCTCAACCCATTCCAAAGAAATAGAAGATGTGACTTTCAACTCCTCTAGCTGCAGCAAAATGCTGGTTTAAAGGACCCCAAAAGGCTTGAAGAATAGGAAGGATTCCCCAAACCGCCACTTTTAATGGAAACAGTTTTGGGATTTGGGACAAAGCGGCTGGGAATGGCAAACCCTGTTTCCCCTACCATGCTGTTGTGGCTGTCCCTTGAAGCAGAAGGTGAGGGTGTCCTGGGTGGGATTCCAGGGTGTCCATGTCCTTTGCCTCAGCTGCGAGTGCCCCTGAGAGTCCATTTGGGATTTGTGTATACACAGGATCGTGGCTCTCACCTCTTATCATAACAAATTGTTTTAGGAAACTGCTTCTCTGCTGGGAAAACTGCTCTCAGGCACTGTTTAGAGCCTGTAAGTGGCCTGGCTGTGTTTGAAGGACAATTTCTCCTTTGCTGAGTTGCTTCATTGGGTTGAGAAGACACTTCTGCAGGGGGAACTGTTGATATCGAATATCTCTCCAGCTGTAAACAAAACTCCAGTGCTGTATTAATGGAAGTCTCTTTCCATCCAGAGAGGGTGAAGGCAGGAGGGGGCTGGAGGGACGTAGAAGGAGGGATGTAGAAGACAACCTCATTGTTTCTCACGCAGGAGGGTCTGACCCAAACCAGGGTAGGGAGGGCTCTTTGTCCCCTTCCATGGGCTGGTTTGGGAAGAGAAATTTATAAATTGGATGCTGGCTCTGAACTGAAGGATTCAAAATATTTCCTTTTTCTGTTATCATTCCATAGGGTTCTGATCCATGAGGTTTATGCGTTCAAGATGATCTCTCCAATGTGAACAGATTTAATCACAGAATCCCAGAACGATTTAGGTTGGAAGGTACTTTAGGGATCACCCCATTCCAACACCCTGCCATAGGCAGGGACACCTCCCACCAGACCAGGTTGCTCCAAGCCCAGTCCAACCTGGCCTTGGACACTTCCAGGGATCGGTTGCTAAAGAAAAGGCCAAAGGTCTGGACCTAGGAATAGAAGTAGTGCCAGGCTGGCAGAGTTTGGGCTTGCAGAGATGGTGGGAAGAGTCATTTCAAGCCACTCTCCAGGCTCAAGTCTTGGGTTGAGTTGCAAGTGGGTATCTGGTTCTCCTGTTTGGGAAGGCAAAATCCCTCAGACTTTTGGTGAGCCAGAAGTGCTGGAGGTGTGAGCTGGCTGGGGGGGCTCCGATCTGCTTTCCTCATGACCCCAGCAGTGTCTGTACAGGCTGATCTCGGTGATGTGAATGACTCCTCCCAGTGACCAAGTGTGACGAAGGGCCACATCCAACAATTTTTTTTCCCTACCAGACCCCCGTGCCCCGCTTAGGAGTAACTCCTGGCTCCCTGGGGATTGGATGTCCCATTGTGGAAAGTATTTCTGACATGAGTGTGCTCAAGGCCTCACCCAAGATTAGGAGGCTGTTGTGCAACACACAAGTGACATTTCCTGCCCCGGGGACCTTGCAGTGCTCATAAACAGTAGATGTGAGGGGAAAAAATCTCGTTTTACACAGCAAGCTGATGATGACCAGGATAGGGATGGGACACAATCCATCCTCTCCACTGGTCATTCAGCGAGATTTCATGATCTGCTTTCAAGTGAGAAGCTCCTTCATTGACTAAAGGCAGGGTTTTATGAAGAATTAAGCAGAAGGCCATCAGGATTAGCCAACACCAGGGACCCAGCCCATAAAAAGGACCGAATGATCGCAAGATACAAGATAAGGGCTCAGCAGAGGCACGTGGGGAAGCTGAACATTCAAAGAGGAAGATGAGGCCACTCAGCACACACGAGGCTCCCCCAGGCGTGGGCCGATGTCCTTCTCAGCCTGATCAGCAAATCCTTTCCTCAACCCTGTCCCAGTGCTGGCTGTACCTGGCTTCAGGAGAGGGAGTAAATCTTTCCAGCAGAAAGGCCATTACAGAGGTCACCGGATGGACCCATAAATCTCCATTATCAGGCAGCGGCTCCTGTGCCACAGAACGGAAATTATTGCCCTGAGTGCGACTGGGGGAGCCTTTCCTTCCCCCCTCATTGTTCAGGGCCCTCCGGGAGCTGCTCGGGCCATTTGCTGCCTGAATAAACGTTTCCTTTCCCGGCTGCAAAGTACAAGGAATAAGTGTCAGGGGATCTCATAATGCCAGGATTTAGAGCTCCAGCCCCGAGCCAGAAGCCAAGAAAACACTTTGCTGCTTTTTCCTGGGGAGTCTCCTTAATCCCCATTATTAATAACAGTGACAAATTAAACAATTAGTGCACTTGAAGCCCGGTGACCTCCATGCCCAATATAGCTCAGCCTGATGGTGGATCCCGGCTCCTGTGGGCTCTGAGCCCTGGGAACATTCGGATTTCCTGGGTCCTGGACACCCACCCACATCAAACTGCACAGGCTGCAGGTCTTCACGTGATATTTTCTCATTATTTTGTAGATCTTCAGGGTTTGTGAGAGCAGGGGAGATGTGTGGCCAGAAGGACTGCTCAGAAAGCTCCCCTTGGCAACTTCGTTCTGAAGTTTAGTGATGCCGTGAAATTATATATATACACAATTATATATATATAAAAAATAATGATTATAAAAATATAGTTTCTCCTAGAAAGAAATCCAATCCCTTGTTTCCCACTTTCTCAGGGCCCAAACACCCTTTGTGCAATAAATGACATGACCCAAGCCTATATCACCATCTCTATGCCAACATCCAGCAGTGTCCAGGACACTTCCTGTGCCATCCCAAAGCGTTCTTTGAAGCAGGTGAGGATATTTCTCCTCCAGGTGATATATCCCGAGGTCAAGGAGCTCTCCCTGCTCTAACAGGGCTGCAGGAACGGTTTTAATGAGGTTGCACTCTGCGGATGTCATCTGACTCAGCACTGGGTGGTGCCCGGAGGGGACACACCCATCTGATACGGGCTGTGATTAGGGAGAGCCACCCATTGCGTGGAGCCTCGGTGTCCCCTGGGAACAAAGTCTGTCCCTTCTCCTCTCAAACGCCAACGATTCCTGTTTATGAAGGTCCATGAGGATCACCTTTGCCTGCAGCTGAGAGGGGAAAGTCTCACAAGTGTTATTGCCATGGAAGCAGAAGGGGACTTTCGGAAACTTCAACCAGGGAAAGTTTGGATGGGGCTTGGAGCAACCTGGGATAGTTTAAGGTATCCCTGCCCATGGCAGGGGGTTCGAATGAGATGGGCTTTAAGGTCCCTTTCGACCCAAACCATTCTGTGATTCTATAAAAGTACCTCAAGAGAGACGCTCCAGTCCAAATCCCATGGAAACTGGGAAAAACCCCTAAACCCAACCCAAAGGCACCAAACAAATAGGGAAGAATATCAGCCAAATGCAGATGGAAAAGCAGAGCAGGTCTCAAGACAGGTTTGCACTCATCTTTTGGATGTTGATAAGAAACCAACACTTTAAATACTGCAGGCACTGGAGCTGAGTGCCCATTCTTGGGAAATAACAATCAGCATTTGACAACAAATTATTAATTGCCAGAAAATAGGAGACTTACATTTTTCTAAGACCAAAAATATATCCATACCTGACATTTTTTTGAGGGACCTTCTTATTCAAGAGCTAGTCCAAATCATAACATTTTCGAGGGACTGTTAGGAATTTTCTCCTTTGTCTTTGATTAAAAACTTTTATATTTTGGGTTCCTGGTGGAAAAATCTCCAAGAAAGATTGTATTTTGTAATTAGTCACAGGTACAACTCAAATAACGCAAGTTTTAACTTTTACATTTTGATTACCTCTGCTCTGCTAAATTCTCCCTGCATTATGTCCACAACCCTGTACTGAATTATATTTGAAGAAGAAGGGATTTTTTAGAGGACAAAAATTACTGTGAAAATACTTGGTCTTTTTCTTCGGAAAATTATAATCAAAAACCTCAACAACTTCTAAGATGAAAAAAAACCCCAGTGATATGTTTTCCTTTCTTGAGATTTTTCAAGAAAACGAGTTCTTTCCTGACCAGCTGTTCCAATCCCTTCTCTTTTCAGAGGAAGTTTATTTGATCTAGGTTTTGGCTGTGACTCAATTGTCATTTTAAGGGGGAAAGTGAGGGTTATGGTATCACTGAATCCATGTGGACAAAAATCACCTGGAGGGATTCCCATCTTTTCGAAACCACCAGCATTTCTGCAGGGTAATGAGATTTTCCTAAACTGCTGGGAAGATACTGGATTCCTGCTTTTCTGGCTCCAGAGCTGCTTGGGTACATGAAATTACTGCTTTCAACCATTTTCTCGTGGGCACACGGTGTCATCTCCTGCCATTTTTAGCCTGATTTTCTAGGGAGAATTAGGCTCACGTGAATATTTTTCTCTGTCTCTGTTTACTGGCGCCACTTCATTAATTTTTTTGTCCTTTGGCTGTGTCTTGGCTGTGTCTTGGGCTGCTTCACAGTTACGCCGTTTCCTGCAGATTTTCCAAAAATAGTCTGGGGAAAAGAGAAAATAAGGCCATGTCTGAACATAACCCTTGCTAGACATCAGAGAATCCACCTGGGACTGAGGCACAGCTCAGCAAGAAGCCAAATTTTGTTGGTTTGCTCCTTGGGGAGCAATTGACTTCGAGCAGGAAACTGAGATTTTCATGTAAAAAGCAGGTGGACCAGCAAAAAATATAGTGAAGTTTTTGGCTTCTGGAAGGCTTTGCATGGAATGGGGAGTGAGCGGTGTATTTCCAAAGGATGATGCAGTTGAGCTGTGTTGTGCTGACCTTTGCACCTCCTGGTCCTGCCACAGCCAGAGGGACTGGACTGGCCCAGCCCAGGGCAGTTCATAGAATCCCAGAATGGTTTGAGTTGGAAGGGAACTTAAAGATCATCTCATTCCACCCCCTGCCACAGGCAGGGACACCTTCCACTATCCCAGGTTGCTCCAAGCCCCGTCCAACCTGGCCTTGGACACTCCCAGGGATGGAGCAGCCACAGCTTCTCTGGGCAACCTGTGCCAGGGCCTCCCCACCCTCACAGGGAAGAATTTCTTCCTAACATCTGATCTAAACCTGCCCTGTGTCGGTTTAAACCCACTCCCCCTTGTCCCATCACTCCATGCCCGATTGTCCCCCCCCTCACAGCCCAGCTGCAGCAGAGCCCCAGTGCAGGAGGTACCAGGAAGGCAGTGGGTGAATGCAGCAAGCCCTGGAGTGTGGCATCAAGCACGATGCAGATTTCCATCACAAGCTGAGCCTCTGACACACACAAATGCCCAGCAATCCCTGTTATCTGTCAGCCTGAGCTGGCGTTAGAATCCCAGAACCATGGAACGGTTTGGGTTGGAAGGGACCGTAAAGACCATCCATTTCCAACCATGGGCAGGAAACCTTCAGGTTGTACGTGTGGATTCCTGTAACTCAGGAGATGTTTCCTGTGCAGAGAACGGGGTGAAGACACATGAACCTCCTCTCCCTTGGCTCTCTGCAGCCATTCCCCCTGGCAGAGGGGCTGGGTGAGGAGCATTTCCATGGGGAGCAGGGCACATGGAATGGTTTTCCCTGCCCAGCTGAGATGCAGCTGCCTGATCTCTGGGCAGTTCTCCTCTCTGGGGTTTGTGCTTATCCGTGATCTCAGGAATCTGCCTTGATTGTAAACAGGGCTGTTTGCCTGCCCTGATCTGCTTGCCCTGGCCATGGTCAATCTCGAAAATTGGAAAATGTCAGAGCAGAAGGGAAGGTTTCTCTTTCTGTCTCCTGGTATCCGTGTCCCTGCTGCCACAGAAGTCCAGAAGCCATGGCAGGGAAAGGAATTGCTCTTCCCAATAATCCCTGAGGGCTTCCCTGGGGAAGGAAGAGCTGTTTCTTGCAACCTATAAAATCTGAATGTGATTTCTTGAAATGCCCCTTCTGGGCTAAACTGAGAACCAGAGCAGCAATTACATGTACGGCCACCTAGCTAACTGAGTCTTTTCCCTTCTCTCCCATCCTGGCAGCAGAATTTTTTGACGATTATTCCGAGGGGCGAGAATGTGTCAACTGTGGGGCCATGTCCACCCCGCTGTGGAGGAGGGACGGCACGGGGCACTACCTCTGCAACGCCTGCGGGCTCTACCACAAGATGAACGGCATCAACCGGCCCCTGTTCAAACCCCAGAGGAGGCTGGTAAGTCAAGATAACACACCTGGGGTGAGGAGGAGGCAAAGATACCTCGGTCACCTGGAGATGCCAGGGGTGTTTCAACTACATCTGCCCAGCTGAGGTCCAGATCTTCAAAACAAGACAGATTTTCTCATGCTTGGGACACTCCAAGACCTTGTACTGCCCAGAGCAGTCCTCCAGATGCTCAGCCAGGCAGTGGAAGGGGCTGTAGGACACAGGGTGATTTAGGGAACTGTGGTGTCGGTTCAGCAAAAGCCAGTCTTTGTTTTAGTATCCCTGCAAGCATTTTAGGAGGAATGGCAACTCTCCCCAGTTCCAGGAGAGTTCCAGTCCATCTTCTCTTACCCACAGGGGTCCCTGGTCACTGCTGGGTGACCCCCTCACTTCATGGTGACTTCTCTGGATACCTTTTTTGGATACTCTACTCCCAGATCCGTTGGGTGAGGTGAGACCCCCCACTGCAGGTCAGGTCAGGGCATCCCGAAGCCCGTGGGGTCAGGGTGGGGAATGCACAAGGAACCTGGGGGACAGGAACAGGATTGTTCAGCCTGGAAAAGGGAAGGCTTTGGGTTGACCTAAGTGCAGCTTTCCTGAAGGAAACCTACAGGAAAGATGGAGAGAAACTATTTACAAAGGTCTGGAGTGATAGGACAAAGTGGAAAGGCTTCAAACTGACAGAGAGCACGTTTAGATTGGATATTAGGAAGAAATTCTTCCCTGTGAGGGTGGGAAGGCCCTGGCAAAGGTTGGCCAGAGAAGCTGTGGCTGCCTCTGGATCCCTGGAAGTGTCCAAGGCCAAGTTGGGTAAGGCCTTGAGCAACCTGGGACAGTGAAGGTGGTTGGGACTAGATGAGCTCTAAGGTCCCTTCTAGCATCTTAAAATTCTATGATTCTGCAACATTCTACAATTCCATAACATTCTATGATCATGGACCCAAGCCAAAAGCAGCCACCAAGCCACCCCCGAGAGCCAGGTTTCCGCACTCCTTTTTTTCCACCAGGCTCCATCCCCACCCTGCCCTGCCCTGTGCATCGCTCAGCCCTGTCTGTGCCCAAACTCAGCGAGTGACCAAAGTGACACCGGCAGCCTGAGCGCTGCCAGCAGCCACGGGCACCCAGCGCCCTCTTGTGAAACGCCCTTCCAGACACCGACTGATCCAGGCGGGATCTCACCCCGGCACCCAGGACCTTCCCTCTCTCATTTACCGCCCTCTAAAGCCTGAGCTTTGAAGGATGATGCGAAGAGTCAGACAGGTGTGGAGGATGTGGCTTTTTCTTCCTCCACCTCCCACTCTGCTTCCAAGCTCAAAACTTGTATTTTATACGGCTTCAAGCCCGCTGCTTTCTCCTCTGGCCTTGTGAGCCTGACTAAACCAGTTCACCCAGAAAGGGAACTTCAGGTCTGCTCCCTGCACTAATTCATTAGTGAGAATTCCTATTAATTATCCCTCTTCATCAAGAGGAGGAAAATGCTGCTGGAAGCTTCTTTTTTTTATCTTCCCCTCAAGCTCCTTGAGCAACATAGCACAAAGGAATAGGTAACATTTATGACATTGGTAACATTTTCTTGGGATAGCCATGAAGGTGAAGGGCTTGGGAGCTGGAAAAGTCAGGACAGTCTGAGATTCAGACACCTTAGGGTAGGTGTCTACACAGGCAGGGGGTCTCTAAGCTGCCACCAGACCTGCTTGAGATCTGGGGATCTGGGTGATGTGGGATTCTGGAGAAAGGAGGCTCATGGGGCACCTTCTCACTCTCCACAACTCCCTGACAGGAGGTTCAGCCAGGGGGGGTTTGGACTCTGCTCCAAGGGAACAAGACAAGAGGAAACAGCCTCGACCTGTGCCAGGGGAGGTTCAGGTTGGACATCAGGAAGAATTTAGGTGTTCAGGCATTGGAATCAGCTGCCCGGGGAGGTGGTGGAATCCCCATCTCCAAAGGTGTCCAAGGAATGGCTGGATGTGACACTCACTGCTCTGGTCCGGTTGACAAGGCGGGGATCAGTCACAGGTTGGATTTGGTGATCTTGGGAGGTCTTTCCCAACCTTAATGATTCTATTTCATGTCTCTGGCACCATCTGAGATGCCTCAGGACAGCTGAGACCTCCTGGAGGCCGTGGGAAGGCAAGAGGGGCAGAAAGAGGTAGTTGGAGAACTGCAAAGGGGCGAAAAGACAGGCAAGAGCAGAGGGAACCCTGAGGCGTGCCGGAGCAAGCTGGTTGGGATCTGGAGTGCTGCTGGTGAGGGCGTTGCAGGGCTGACGTGTTTCCTTGCTCTGCTGTCCCCACAGTCAGCATCCCGCCGCGTCGGCCTCTCCTGTGCCAACTGCCACACGACGACCACCACGCTCTGGCGCAGGAACGCCGAGGGGGAGCCCGTCTGCAACGCCTGCGGACTCTACATGAAGCTCCACGGGGTAAATCCTCGCGCTGGGAGGGTGTCCGTGGCACCAGGCTGGGGGCTGGGTTCTTTGCACACCTCTGCGCTCTCTTGGAGCTGCTTTTCCTGCTGTCCCTCAGGTTTAGTCCCCCTCAAGGTTACACCATGATTATACCTGCAAGGGGGGTTGCACACTGGGTATTTCTCACTTACTAATTAGGTCCCCTTTGCAAATAAGTCTTAAAACCTGACAAAACTGGGCCCAGATTCTTTCCACATAAATGCAGGCACTTTAGTTAAAAAGCCAAGTCAGAAGCACAAAGAAGGGCTGAGCTCCTTCACAAGAGCTGTCAGATCCCAGCTAAGGCTTGGCTGTAGACTTGTCAGGGACTGATGGGTGATTTTTCTTGTACAGGTGTCCAGATAGTCTCTTCCTGCCAGTGGTGGCTTCATGTATTGATGTCACGCCTGATATATCTAGAAGAGTCCTGCTGGAGTCCAAGGCATGGCAGGAGTTCAGGATGTAAATCTCCAGCTTTTCTCCCATCACTCAGTGGCAATGGGGCCACCCCCATGGCAGAGATAGAAGCCCCCAACATCCTGGTGATTGCTCAGTGGCAGCCTCCTGTTCTGTTCCTCATGGCACTGGGAGGTCTGCCCATGGCAGAAGGGTTAGAACTAAATGGTCTTTAAGGTCCCTTCCAACCCAAACCATTCCCAGTTCTGTGATTGCTGACCCTAGGGTTTTTATACACCATTACATATGGAAAAAAGCCCATAAAAGGCAATAAATAATTGCTTTACATTTTGCATTTCTTGCTTGAACAGTTTGTGCCTGACTAAAAATGCTCTTGGTGATGTCCAGTGCTTGAGAGTAGATGACAGAATATTCAGCAGGGTCAGGTCAAAGCTGGAAGTTACGGTGGATCAGGGGAAGTCTCACCTAACCCAAAAATTCTTACTAGAAATCCCAGTGTCTTTCTGACCACCTCAGTGGGATAAGCTCCTAAGGGAGGTCACCCCACATAGGTTTGGTACCTGTCCAAAAAGCAGGTATAAGCCAGACAGATGTTTCTGCTCCGAGTTAAACAGGAAAGTCAGTCAGAGCTGTTCTTCCCTTCTGGCCCCAAAACACTCAGAACCATGGTGTGAACTTTCGTCCTATTCCCATTTGGATGCACATCTTGAATCTCTCTTGACCAGGGAATTTGGGCTCCATCTTGGTGTTGCTTTCAATTAAACCAGCTCGACCACAAGTTAGAACTGGAATCATGTTCTCTTAGACAACATTAAGGATGTTCAGAAACCAATGTGCTTTTCTATTTGGATCCACAGGTCCCAAGGCCTTTAGCCATGAGAAAAGAGGGAATTCAGACGAGGAAACGCAAGCCTAAGAACCTTAACAAAACAAAGGCACAAGCAGGTAAATGTTGAATAGAGGAATTTATTTTATGATGTGTATTTGTGTGTGCACTTGTGTTTCTGACCACAGTGCCCTGCAAGCCAGAGACCCAGTGACAAAACAGGCCAATTTTAAAAAAAATGGGGGATGCCTAAATACCTGAATATCCTTCCAACTATTTTTAAATTTATTTTTACCACACTAACTTCTGGGTGGGTGGGCACAGCTCTGTGCTGAAAGCTCTTTGGAAAGAGCCTGTTTTACCCTCTGGTTTCTCCCAGGCCCATCCAGCAGCGAGAGTCTCACCCCAACCACCAGCTCCACCAGCAGCAGCAGCAGCAGCACCACGACCACGGAGGAAATGCGCCCCATCAAAACAGAACCTGGGCTCTCATCTCACTACGGACACCCCAGCCCCGTTTCTCAGGTACGGAGGGGAGGCGCTGGCAGAGGGAAAAGAATGGGAAATAGGATGGAAAACATGGGGAGAACATCCTCAAAACCTTAATTAGGTACTTAAAGATAAGCACCTGAAGGGAGGCTGCAGGAAAGATGGAGAGAAACTATTTGCAAGGGCCTGGAGTGATAGGACAAAGGGGAATGGCTTCAAACTGACAGAGAGCAGGTTTAGATTGCATGTTAGGAAGAAATTCCTCCCTGTGAGGGTGGGGAGGCCCTGGCAGAGGTTGCCCAGAGAAGCTGTGGCTGCTCCATCCCTGCAAGTGTCCAAGGCCAGGTAGGATGGGGCTTGGAGCAACCTGAAATAGTGGAAGGCGTCCCTGCCTTGTCAGGGGTTGGAACGAGATGATCTTTAAGGTCTCTTCAAACCCAAATCATTCTGTGTTTCTAGAATTAGAAGGAAAAGCAGAGAGCAGGAAAGAGCCTGCCCAAAGTATCCCGCGTCGGCTGCAATCTCCTGCCCTGCACCAAATCCAGACACATTTTTACAACAGCACCAGCTCACACTAAAGGGATTCACACGGTCCTCTAAGGTTTGAAGATTTTTTCACAGCATTCTCCTTTTTCCATAGGCATTCTCAGTCTCTGCCATGTCTGGACATGGATCATCCATCCACCCTGCGATCTCAGCTCTGAAGCTTTCCCCGCAGGCTTACCAGTCAGCCATGAGCCAGTCTCCCCAAACCAGCTCCAAACAGGACTCCTGGAACAGCCTGGTGCTGGCTGAGAACCACGGGGACATCATAACTGCATAACCCGGCCCTTTCCCTATGAACTCCAGGCTGATCTGCTCGAGAGATGAAGAAGATGCCGCGTAATCATCAAGTCAATGTTGTTTCCCACCTCCCCTGCTCTCCTGCCTTCTCTCCCCTTGTGAGATGTTCCAGCAAAGAGGTAAAGAGAACTTATCCAAGGTGTAGGGGAGCTCTCGTGAAGTGAACAGAGAAGACTCAAATCTCAAAGTAACTCAAGTATTTGAAGCCTTTTTTTCCCCCTTTAAATGAGGCTCTCTGATTGTCACCACTTACTACAAAACAGCTAGAAACACAGAGATGGACACAGTTCTTGAGTTTTATTTAACAATATCTGGCATTTAAGACTCAGACAATGGTGGAGCAGAGACACTTCTTCTGTCACCACCCATTCTTTTCCTGAACAGAAGAAAATGCCACCGTCTTCTCATGACCCAAATTCAGTGATCTTCCACCAAACAGAGCCAGTTCCAGCACAGTTTGCTGAACAGACTTCACTAGAGATTCTTTAGTGGCTTTAGTGGATTTGAGATGATGTAGGGCAGAGAAAAAAAGAGACATCCCCCTTCCTCCTCAGCTCACACATGTAGAGCATTGTCTTCATTTTCCTAGATGGTCTGGAAAGCTCATGAATGTCGGTATTTAATAGCAACTCCTTTCCTATTTATCACTATGAAATCGTGGGACTGTGTTTCCAAAAGGTTGTTGGCTGAACCTGGAGTAGGTCTGTCCAAAGTCAAAGAAGGAACTTTCTGGAAGAAAGTAGATGAGACCCATTCTGGTCATCAAATCCTGGAGGAAATGGCTGGGCTCTTCCCTGATGGATAGCGACAAGCCAGGCTTAGAGATGATTCAAGAGCACAGCAAGTGAAAGATGCTCTTCTAACGCTGCTGTGCCATTGCTTTTCAGTCAGATAATTTAATTATTTTGCCTATTTTCATGTTGGTTTGGATGCCACTGGTGAAATCTGACTGTCACTTATTTTTGGCTGTACTGTGAGTGCCCACTGTCCCCCTAACAGCTGGCTCATGACCATTTCCCTCATCTAATCCTTTAGGATTTCACTTTTTGCAACAAGCAGTGGCTTCAGCCCCTACTGGAGGTGGCAGGGGCCGTTTTCTTTACCAAGCATGTGCACAGACTTGCTTGCCTGCAAGAGAAGCACAACTCCATTAAACAAGACTCGTCTGTTTGCTTGCCCATAAGGCTCTCAGCCACCAGGGAATCCTGGCAAATGGAGTTGGAAGAGATGCTAAGAGCCCGCTGGGATCAGTCCTGCCTAATCCAGCCCTGACTGCTCTGTCTCTGGCTTAACAAACTCAAACTCCAGCACTGCAGACGCCACAGCTCCCATGGGCAGTCCAAGTGCTTCACCAGATGCTTCCCATGGCGTTTGCATCAACATTTCCAAGGAAGGACAGCTTTGCCTGTCCACGCAGAGAATTTCTGGGAGACCTCATCCTGCAAGATTCTTCACTCTTGTTTCTGTCTGCTCCCACGCCCTGTAACCCTTCTTGCCTTCCCAGCTCCTCTCTTTTCCTCCCCGCATCCAGAACTCGAGTACTGAACTACCAAGTGAAAAATCTCTAAGGGGGATTGTGCATCCCTCCCAAATGTGCCACCCTCTGTCTCCTACTGCTCAACATTGCCACAGGGAGTGCTTTTCCGCACAAACACCAAGGCACATGGCTTGGTGAAGAGGAGAGAAGAAGCAGAAGAATGGCATTGTGTTGTCTTTGTTTGAACTCACCCCTTCCCTGGTGGTGGCGTAAAAGCTTCTCTAAGGAGAAGGATTCAACTGGACTGGTCATGACTGGAGAGTCCTGGACCCTCTCACACTCCCCATTCTCTCCATAGCTCAGATTTGCAGGGTTTTGGAGGGGTGACAGAGCCTCCACACTCCCTAGAGAAAAACACCATGGCAATGATGCCATGGGAACGGCTGGACGGTGTCTGCACCAGTTCCCACTGTGTCTTGCAGAGCTAATGCAGTGTCTAGCCTCATTAGTGCTAATTACAGATGAGGGAAAGACATTAATGAAACATGAATAAATAAAATTCTGTGGTTCTGTTCAGATCTGCTAGGCTTCAGAGAAGAGGCCAGAAATAGCACTGAAAAATATGAATTTGAGGTGAAAACACAAAGGTGTTTCTCCATTGGCAGGAAGATCTTTACCCAAACTCTTCCTTGAAGTAAATCCCTTTGTAAATGACAGTTGAGCTCTCCTGGGATCTGGCTTGAATTCCTGGCCATAACACAGCAACCTGCACCACAAAATCCCCCTTGGCTCATGCCAACTTTTGAGATATCCAGAACTACCCTGGAAAGCCCAAGAGGGAGTAGAGCCTCCTAGAGAGGAGCTAAAGTTCAGACCAAGAACACCTCCCATTTCTCTTTCCACCTGGAGGCTCACAGTGGTTCTGTCCACCTTCCCTTGTTGCTGTGTTCCTCCTCCTTCCCTCAAAGCCAAATTCCCCAGTGGAATTTTTCTCCTACCCTTAAAACGCACTCACCAAAAAGGGCTCTGATGTAATGCCAGAGGGAAAAATCCCTGCAGAATGTAAGTCTGCCTTACACCCCCTGGGTAGAGATTTATAAACTGGTTTTTAGCCTTCCTCAAAGCCTGAAAAACAATTCTTGAAACAGAGCGAGGAGCATTTACAAGTCCCCGGTAACAGAACAAGACGTCTGCTTTCAAAAGGTGAAGCTTTGGGGGCTGTGAGGACAGCTTTATGGGTAGAGGACAACTCTTTCGGGGTAGAAATTAGCTCTTTTGTCCCCGCTTTTGCACCAGAAGCAGAAGTTTGGATATGCCAGGTTCTGTGGTTCTTTTCAATCACCCTAAACTGTTGTAGAGCTGTTGTTGGCCCAGGAGAATTTGTCTTTTTCAGGCCAACGCTGACACCAAGATGGTGAGAGACTGACCTCAGATGCAGCATCATCATTTCAGGTGGGGTACAGACACACCATAATTGATGGGTCCCCTTCCTCAGAGCTTCTAATGATCAAATAACAGAATAATTTAAATCAGAAGGGATGAGATAGGGTTTCCCAGGGCCCTATTCAGGCAACTTTTAAATATTCCTAAGAATGGAAATCCCACAACCTCTCTGGGTTCCTGTTCCAGTGTTTGACCACCCTCATGCTGGGATTTTTTCCAAGAATCACTGGCAAATTAATTGCTCAGACTGGGGGATTCCCATGTAATGAGTCATTGTGGGAGGCTGAATGTGGTCTGCAAGCCCAGGAATCACTCAGAGCCACGTCTTGCAGGCAGGGGCTGGGATGGCCAATGTAGGATGGCAAACTGCAGAAGTGACAAACAAAGGGATCCTTTGATGACAGGACAAGAGGATTAAGTGCCACCACTTTCAGGACACTCAGCTCCTTCTGGCAGGAGGGGCCACTTACAAAATTCCAGGTTCCACCTGAGCTCTGCTTTCCTGCCCGTGATGGGGGAGGCAGTTAGAACCTGCTTTGGTAATGAATTAGGTACAATTATTAGAGACCCATTAAGGCAAAATATTTATTAGTTTCATTATTGCTTTTATTGCTGGAGAACCCAGCGAGATCCATACCAGGTCCTACACAAATACAGGACCGAGAATTAACCCTTCCCTGAGAAGCAGGGAAGGGCCCACTCCTGCAAAATACTTCAGCACGTATAAAAACGCATTTGTGGGATTTGTTCCCCTCAATATCATCCCCAATCATGAAAATTTTGATGCTGAAGGGTTTGCAGCACAAGGTTTGGTTGTGTCAGACCAGAACTTGGCACTGGCTCAGTGGCCACCAAAAGGATGAGAAGATGAGAACCAGGACAGGGAGCCAAGAAAGGTCATTTAACCACTTCTAAATGTCTTTGCTCTTTGTGGAAGTGCAATATCTTGATTCACTTCAGTTATTCTTTGTAAACTGATCAGACAAGATCCACAGATCACTTGCAATCTTATGGGCTTGGATGGAGAGGGTGCAATCAGGAGAAGCTCAGGAATATTGCAAGGGAGCTTTAAAACCAATCGACAACTCTCAAGGTAACACTGAAGCTGTGACTATGTCAGGGGTGGTGTTTTGTTTTGCCTTTTTTTTTTTCTCCCCATGTATAAAGTTTGAAGCTTCTCAGGTCATCTGGGAAGGTCTCATGGAAACAGACACTTATTTGTAAGGGGGAGAGGGAAACCAACCAACTGAACAAGCTGTAATTATTTAAAGATGTAAAAAAATATCTATTATGAAGTAGTATGGCTACCAATCCACGTAACTTCTACACCTTTAGAACTAATGGAAATAAAACAATGATAATAAAACCACAAGGTTTCTGCCTGACTCTGTCTACCCTTGTGGGCTTCTTGGAGAGGGCTGGGGGGTAAATGATGAAATATTGAAAACATATTAAATGCACCTGGAGAATAAATGGTGCAGTGGGTCCTGTCCCAGGGACCTCAAAATGAAAGAATTACAGAGTAATTTTAAGTCAAAAGGGATGAAATCAGGTTTCTCAGAGCCCTGTTCAGTCAAGTTTTGAATACTCCCATGGATGGAAATCCCACCACATCTCTGGGTTCCTGTTCCACTGTCTGACCACCCTCATGGTGGAAATGTTTTTCCAAATCATGGAATGTTAAGGGGTTGGAAGGGACCTTAAAGCTCATCTAGTTCAACACCCTGCCGTGGGCAGGGACACCTTCCACTAGGCCTTATCCAACCTGGCCTTTGACACTTCCAGGGATGGGGCAGCCACAACCACCCTGGGCAACCTGTTCCAGTGTCTCACCACCCTCGAAGTTAATAATTTATTCCTACTATCTAACCTAAATTTCCCCTCTTTCAACTTGTACCCATTACTCCTTGTCCTACATAAATGTTTTATATAATAAATATTAGATTATTAACAAGAGCTAAAATCTTTGGTAAATTAATTGCCTAGACCTGGGGATTCCCAAGCGATGAGTCAGTGCAGGGGACTGAATGTCGTCACCAAGCCCCAGAGCCTACAGAGCCCCTTCCTCTATGAAGGATTTGGGATGGCCAGTACAGGCTGACAAACTCAGAGGTGACAGACCCAGCAGTGATGCAACTCAAAGCCAGGCTGGACAGGGCTTGGAGCAACCTGGGATAGTGGGAGGTGTCCCTGCCCATGACAGAGAAGTGGAACTGGATGATCTCTAAGGTCCCTTCCAACCCAAACCAGACTGTGACTATGATTTTAATACAAATGAGGAAAAGCCCCGGTACTGGTAACACCCCTAACACAGCACAGGGCAAAAGCCCTTGGGGGCACTTAAAAACCGTCATGACTTAGCTTTTTGGTCTTTTTGGTCACCGAGTTTTACTTAGGAGGCCTAGTTCAACCTGAATACTTCCAGCTGAACTCAGAGACAACACCCTCAAGCTGAAATCAGGCTGTCAGCAAGGGCTGTGCCCCTACAGAGTGGTAGGTGGCTGAGCACAGCCCTCCTTTAAGCACCCAATCACCTTCCCAGGGTGCCCATCCTCCTTCCCAGTCCAACCAGTTCCTACAGACCGGTACAGCTGGTGGGGTGAGTGAGGCCAGCACCTGGAACCCGCCCATTCCTCCCGCAGCAGCCAACTGGGGAGCTCCCCTGCTATTTGGGGGGAGGATCTTCGTCCCTTATAAAAGGAGGTGGGTGGAAGGGGTTCAGCTGTAGGAGGTGTTGTTGAGGGTGTGTGGGGGTGCTGTGGGAGGTGGTCGGGGGCAGAGGAAGGGCTGTGAGGAGTAGAAGGGAGGCAATGAAGTAGGGGGGAAAGGCTGCTCCCCAAATGGATGCGCAGGGTGGGCCTGGGAGGAGCAGTGGATGAGAGTTGGATGCAGGAATGTGGGGCTTGGGGGGAATGCTGAGGGTGCTTTCACTGCCCTGGGGAGGTGTGGGTGGGAACTCAAGGCTCTGTTTTTTAGGATGGCTGCAAATTGATGCTTGCCTGAGTGTGAGAAGGTGGGGAGCTCTGCACCCCCTGAGTGCAAGCTGAGGGTCAGGGCTGTGCTTTAAAGTCCCTGCAGGTGCCTTGCCTTGGGGGTGTAAGGTCACAGGGGGCCTTCCTGCAATCCCCGGGTGCAGGATGGTGCTGTGGGGGTGCAGGCAGAGCTGGGGTGAGCTGCGTGAGCCTTGTCCTTGCTCTGCTGCCTTGTGGGTGCTGGGTTGCTGTCCAGCCACAAGGACTGGGAATGAACCCATACAGGGGGAGGATTTCTCCTGTAGGCCTGGCTCCCTGCTCCAAACTTGCAGAAGGCACCAGCTCAGGTGGCCATGCTCATGGAGAGATGGATGTCATGCCCTGCAGAGGGCTGGGGATAGTTTTCCTCCTCTTCCTCCTTGGAGGGCAGAGTGTTTTGGATGAGACTGAAGTGAGTCTGGAGTAAAAAGGTGAAATAAGGAGGAACAAGGGGATCAGAGACAGCAAATACTGTTCTTTTAATGTCCTGGGAAACAGGGTAGTCTTCCTTCTTGAGGAGGGGTGTTTCTTTACTGTCATACAGGCTACAGCTGGGGCAGTGTGAGCATTAACACCTCCCAGCACCGGAAGCTCCCAGTGTTTCCAGTCTCTCATAGTGAGCCTGGGGAGAACTGACTCAGCAGCAGTCAGAGCTCTGCAGGTGATGAACTTCCCTGGGATGTGAGCTCTGGGCTGAGTGAGCTGTCCTGGGGCTCTGTCTGCGCTGCCTGATGTGAAGCCAGTGCCTGGAAATTTGAGGCAGACCTCTTGGATGACCTGTGGCCAGATGCTTCCAGGGATCCAAACTGCTGCTGGGGCCTTTGGCAGCAGGAGTGTTTCTTTAGCTGTCTCTTCATCAACGTAATGTGCAAATGGAGTAGGCCTGTGAGTAATTATCACATGCCCTTGAAGGCAGACGACTACAGCTCAGTCTTTTACCCTTGGTAAATCTAGTTTTGATGACCACTTAGCGTCTGTACCTGGGTGTAAGACATTAAATTGATGTTCCCTAACATGTTTTCCTCTTGAGCCCTTCCAAAAGGGATTTGGTTTGTGCTGCAGCACAGGAAGGCCTTTACAGCCATACTGCCGTGCCTGCTGCTCCTCACAGCTGTGCCAAGGATGTCCCCTTGCTGTGGCAGGAGCATGTGGCATTGGAGGCTTTGGTTTTAGTCACTCTGAGCTGGTGCAAACATGGGCTGCTGTCTCTGAGCCAGGCAGTGGAGAAGCCGAGCTGCTGGTGTGAGGTGGGAATGGTTCTTCTGATGGGGAACCCCAGGACTGCTGTTGATTTTCTCATCAAGCTGTCTCACAGCTGTGCCAGGTGCCTCAGAGCCCTGTACTGAGTGCTGTGGAGCTTGAAGCTGAGCCGCTGGTCTCTGGGATTAGTCTGCAGGGAGAACTGGCACTGTGGGATGAAAGCCAAACTGAGCTTTCCTTGTACACCCACAGCCAGCAGAAGTCCTCAGAAGAACTGCAAGGGACGGGGGCTGCATGCCAGAAATAGCTCCTTATGTATTGGTGTGACTTCCTGGAGGGAGCTGCAGGATGGTGCTGCTTCATCTCGCCCTCATCCGGAGCCTTCTGCTCCCAGATGCTGCTAGCAGAGCGTAGGAATGCTCCCCAACTGCCTCCAAGCCATTGCAGTCAGTGGGGCAAGCAGTGGGCAAAGCAAGGGCTGGGGATGTTCTAACTCCAGGGCTGATCTTTCCATGGGAGCAGCACTTCCCATGGCGTATCAGGGAAAAGATGGCACCGGCCTGTGGTGGTTCTGGGTCATTAATCAGAAAATCACAGAATGGAATGGGTTGAAGGGACCTTAAAGATCATCTACTTAAAACCTCCCTGATGTGGGCAGGGAAACCTTCCACTACCCCAGGAAAAAGGACTTGGGGAGATTCCCCAGGCCAAATTCCTGCTTGTGGGGTGAAAGCTGCCATGAGAGCAGGTTGTTCTGGGCTCTGCTTGGATAAATTATACGTATCCTCTAGGATGGAAACTCCCCTACCTCGCTGGTCCTGAAAGAATTCATCTTCATGGACTTTGCCACCGGGATGTAAGGAGGAAAATTAGGAGAATGTTTTGTGTATTTCAGAGTTGCAGCTTCCCTTCAAGTCTAGGGCAGAGTGTGACAAGGACCTGCTAATCCCTCAGCAGCTGCTGGAGATGCCAGAGGGCCCATCAGTGAGGAAGTTCCAGCTGCTGACCTCCCCTTTTGTGGGACAAGTGGTGGCCAAGGTGGGAGGAAGCAGCCGGAAGCTCAATGTGAATGACCTGAATGCCCTGAGGCTCCAGGACTCCCAGGTGAGCTGTGCTGAAGTTGAATTTACAGATCTATGACAAGTCTGGGCGAAGCCACCATTGCCCTGCACTTGGGTGATAGAAGGTGCAGAACCTGTGAACGTTTCCCTGAGGGTTTCATCTGGCTGAGTTGAGGTGTCTGTGCTGTGGGCACTTCTCAGAATTCACACTGGGTTGGTGCTGCTGGGGCTTCACTGGCCTGACACCCGCCAGATGATGATTTGGACCTGACTGGCCAAACTCTCGTGCAGCCTCACCTCCGATTAAAGGTGGGGAGCAAAATGAAAAGCACAAAATGCACCCAGCACACAGTTGGAAGGTGAATCAGAAGCAGTGATAAATTTCAAACTACGGAGCGTCGGTCCTGGTGGGCCTGATGGGAGCCCCTGGGAGGGATTCAGGATTGAGTGGGATCTGAACACCTTATGCTTCAGGGAGGCAAAGAAAGGAATCTGCAAGGATGACCCCAGCTCTGATGGGGATGGCTTGGATGCTGACAAAACCCGTGTTAAGGGTGGGGTGATGTGCCCTCTAATAGAGGCTGTAGAAAACAGTCACTTGTATGGAAACAGCCAGAGGTTTTATGCCTGGATGTGCTCAAAGTCAGGTTGGATGAGGACTGAGCAACCTGGCCTAGTGGAAGGTATCCCTGTCCATGGCAGGGGAGTGGAATGAGATCATCCTTAAGATCCCATCCAAGCCTTTCTAGAATTCTGTGATCCTTTATGGATCGTCAGTACATCCCACCTCTTTTCTCAGGTTCATGGGAAGAACTTGTACCTGGCATTTGTGGCAGCCGAAGGCCCCTTCCGACCAACCGCAGAAGAGACAGCGCTGCAAAGAGAGGCTGCTTGTGGGGCACGTTGTCCTGCCCAGGGAGGGCAAGGACAGATTGGTGCTCCACATCCCCATTCCCAGGATGAGCAGCTGCAGGAACCCCAGCACTCAAGATCTGAAGCCCCAGATGGAGCAGAGGGTCTGGGCAATTGGCTGCGCATCCACTTTGGCATGTTCGGCAGCGTCCGGGCAAACGAGTTCTCAAGGGCAAACAGAGCCAATAAAAGGGGGGACTGGAAGGACCCTGTGCCCAGGTATTTCATGGAATCTTCTCTCTCCCTGCCTTTTCTCTTTTCTCCCAAACCAAATTTGTGTGGTGATGCTCTCAGCCTTGGTTTTCTCTGAATATATTCTAAAGCACAAGAGATGGCATGAGCACATGTGGGGTGTGTTCAACCAGAGAATCCCCAGTGAAATTAATTGTAGGATGTGTTGCCTGCCAGCCTGGGGATCACAGTACCAGTTCTGCTAAGATTTTATCTTAATGAAGTTTTAGGATGCCAGGTTGAATCATGCCCTAAAAGTGTCAGTTTCTCCCAGTTATGTGTTTTTTAAAAAGCCCTGGATAAATAGCAAATGTCTCAGCTGGAATCACAGGCTGGAGTGATGCTGTTGAAGGCAGCAGTGAATTGAAAACATGGCTATGGTTTGTGTCCTATATCCCACTGGAATTGTACAGAGCAAGGGGGAACAGCTTCCCAGAGAAGCTGTGGCTGCCGCATCCCTGGAGGTTTCCAAGGCCAAGTTGGAGCAAGCTGGGGTAAGGGAGGGTGTCCCTGCCCATGGCAAAGGGTGGCCCAAGATGATATTTGGGTTCTCTTCCAACCCAAACTGCTCTGTGGTTCTATGATTTTTTGAAGGATGACCTTATTTCTGTATGAGTATTTTTAGACACAGTTTTGTGTGCTACTTTTAACATCCATTTCTCTGATTTGTCAACCCTCCTGCTGGAGCCCTGGTCATCCAGGGAGCACAGGGCAGCAGAAAGAGCAACTCTCCACCAGTTGTGTGTGTTCACCGCCACATTTTGTGGCTGAAATCATTAAAGAGGCCACCTTGCCTTGAGATCATGGCCAGCTGCAGAGTATAGCAACTGGGTCAGAGATGTTACTGATGGGAGACTCCAACTTACTGGCTTTTCCCAGGCTGGTTCTGCACTTTGAGAGTGGAGGCTTCCTTGTTTTCTACAACTGCCGGATGCTCTGGTGCTCCTCTCCGAGGGCTGATCCTGCTTCTGACATCCTGTCTGTGGAATTCCACCGTGGCCGGGCGCTCCGTGCCCTCTGTGCACCTGATCCCATCTGCTACACCCTCCTAGATCAAAGACATTTTTCAGGGCTGGGTGAGTTCCAGGGAATAGTGGCAGAAGGAGAAATGGAGGAACGTGGGTGGGATGTCTACAGATGCAGAAGTGCATGTCTGGGCAGTTTTTTCTTTAGTCTAACAGCTTCTGGTTGGTCCAGCTGAGGGCACGTGGTCATCTTCAAGGTCTGTAACAAGGGTAAGGGGAAGAAACCTCTTCCAGCCCAATCCCAGCTCTAAGTCTACTCTTTGGATGCCACCTCTGATACAGGGAGCGGCATTGCTGGCTGCGATCCTTGAGGCAGAAGTCACAGGTTGGAGCCAGAAGCCGGCGTTACCTTGATTAGAAATACCCTTATTGTCTCTTTGTTTCTGACCCTTTCCAGGGAACATCATTAAGAACGAGATCTTGTACCTGGCCGGGATCCACCCGTTAACACCAGGCTCCCTCTTGGCTCCCTCAGATCTGGAGCATCTGCTGGACTGCGCCGTTCAGTTCAGCTCTGAGTGGCTGCACAACAAACTGCGTGGCCAAGGGCTGCACCCCAGGGTGTACCAGAAGGAGCAGTGTCCCCTGGGGCACCCCCTGATGAAGGGGACTTTTGGACCCTTGGGTGGCTTCAAGAGACTTACGTGGTGGTGCCCTCAGTGCCAGCCTGCAGTGCTGCCAGGGGATGGGAACCCTTCCCCAGTCACTGAGTGACCTGTCCTGGAGGGTGCTAGGTGGTATCTGATCCATGCTTAGTTATCCTAGAAGGTCTTCAGGGTTTTTTTGAGGCTGTTGAGTTTGGTCCTTGGGGAGCTGGCAGAGTTAAGTGCTCAGTGGGGGTCCCAGGTCCCCCGAGTGGCTGTAGAAAGGAAAAAGTGGCTGTCCATGGGGTTTTTTTTGTCACAGTGTAACGAGTTTGACCAGTTCTAAGGTGTTTTGGTCGCCCTGTTCAGGTGGCAGTGGATGATAAGTGTAAAGGGTTGAGCAGGGCATTGCTGTGGTCTGAAGTGACCCTGCCCCTTGACCCTGGAGGAGTCAGCAAAACAGAGGATACCCCTCTGCCTCAACAGCTTGATTAATTAGGAATTAAATAATCCTGCCTCTGTCTGGAGCTGGATACCTGTGTGCTGGGCTGTGATGGGCATGGTTAAACACGAGGGGCTGTTCCCTGTGTCAGCTCTGACAGGAACAGCTCCCTCCTTCCACCTCAATGTACACAAAATATACGTCAGCAGTGCTTGGTGGAACTCATCTCTGCCACCCACAGGTTTCAGCTTTGTGGCAAACTGCCAGTTCCAGATCTTGCTGTAAAAGTAATTAAAAAAAATTAAAAATACATCGTGTGACAGGGATTGCATAAAACTCAGGATCTCCAAGGAAACCTGAAAGCAGAAAGGTTTGGAAATAGAGCTGTCTCTAAACAGTAGGTGGGAACTGCTCCTGTCCTTTTCCCCTGGATTTGAGTTTATTTTAATAATAACTTTTTGAGCAAAAAAATAAAAGCTGGAATTAGAACTGATGATGTTCATCGGATGTGTGTCCTTTCTGGCAGTTTCTTGGTTAAAAACAGGTGTACATGGAAAGTCCAGCTGCCTGGAGTTGTTGGTTAACAGCTACCTCTGTGGTGCTGCCTGTAGAGGATGGTACCAGCAGCTTTCCTCAGTGGTGTAAGGGTTCTCATTAATGGGAGTTGCATTTAAAGATGGATTGCAAATCAGCTGGGAACGCTGGAAGTAAACACCTCTGTTGTAGGCAGCTGCTTCCCAGGCAAGACTTGCACAGCCTCTCCCCTGTGAACTGCAACACCCTACAGTGGTTGCAGGTTATGGCATTGCTGAATAAACCAATTAATGGGGTTGTGGGGCCAAAGAAGGTGGTTAATGTCCCTTCTGCAGGGTGTTGGCAAAGTCCCCTTTCAGTGCCCTTTCAAAACAAAGAATCATAGAATATTCTGAGTTGGAAGGAACTGACAATGATGATCAAAGTCCAACTTCTGGAAGAAAACCACCCACAAAAACAAAAAAACAAAAAAACCAAAAAAAACCCAAAAAACCCAAAAGCCAAATCTTGCACTTTGAAGGATGAGGATGGACCTCTAAGAGCTGGAGTCCCTCTGCTCTGGAGATGGGCTCAGCGTTAGGGGTGTCTTGCTTGGAGAAGGAGCCAGAGAGACCTTAGTGTCCCTTCCAGTACCTTAAGGGGCTCCAGGAGAGCTGGAGAGAGACTTTGGACAAGGGCTGGAGGGACATGACAAGGGGGAATGGCTTCCCAGTGCCTGAGGGCTGGGATAGATGGGATATTAGGAAGGAATTCTTCCCTGAGAGGGTGGTGAGGGGCGGGGAGCAACCTCCTGGTCTACTGGAAGGTGTCCCTGCCCGTGGCAGGGGGTTGGAACTGGGAAATTTTCAAGCTCCCTTCCTTCCCGAGCCCTCCCCTGGCTCCACGGCGGTGCCGCTCCCCTCACGCTCACACGAGGGGGTTCCGGGCCGCCGGCTCCTTCCCGCTCCGCCTGTGCCGACGCGCGCCTCCGCCAATCAGCGCCCGCCGCCGGCCGTCACACCAGCCCTGCCCCCTTCCTATTGGTTGGCGCTGCCCTGGTGCGAGCGCGCCTCCACCAATCGGCGCCGTGCCCGCCCCACCGAGCGATGTACCGAGCGCTGTGATTGGCTGCGGGGCGGGGCTGGCGCGGCCCCGCCCCTCTCCGGTTAAGTGGTGGGTGGGGTTGGGGGAGCGGCGGGAGCGCGCGGCGGCGGCGGGGTCTGAGCGCGGCCCCCATGGAGCTGCTGCGGAAATGGCTGGGCCACCCCGAGGACATCTTCAACCTGCTGCGCTTCAAGATGGGCGGCTACCGCGCCGTCATGCCGCGGATGGACACGGTGAGCGGCGAGGGATGCGCGGGCGGCGGGATGCGCTTCGCTGTCGCCGGTGCGCGGTGCCCCCGGTGGGGAGCGGGGCACGGGAGGAGGGGGAGCTGTCATGTCCGGGTGCGGATACGGCGTTGCCATGGGTGACCGTCCCATGTCCAGCGTGTAATAGGACCGGCCCGGCTTTGTGCCCCTTGTGTGTGGCCTCGGTGCTTCCCG
>VZRS01013307.1:0-24051 GCA_013398055.1 Ifrita kowaldi | reverse complement strand
GGTCATCCTATTGCATTGCTCGTACCCTGCGTGCATCCCACCGGCTCCGGGCATCCTGCGCATTGCCGCATCCCCCGGGCTTCAGGCGCCCCGTGCATTGCTCGGTGCTGCTACCCTGCGAGCGTGTCAGCGGCTCCGAGCATCCCTTGCACTTCTCGGTGCCGGCACCCTGCGCGCATCCCCGGCGCTGCCCGTACCCGGCAGCGTCTCCGGCCGCGGNATGTGGCCTCCGAACCTGCTACCGGTACCTCAACCAGACCAGCCGCAGCTTCGCCGCCGTCATCCAGGCTCTGGACGGAGAGCTGCGGTGAGCGGGGGGGCGCGGGGAGGGGGTGCGGTGACCCTCTGGCACGGGGGATCCCTGGGAGGTGGCAGATGGGATGCCACCCCAACACTGGGGATCCTCGGGAGGGCGTGGGGGCAGCTTTCCCCCTGACGCCGGGAATCCCCTGGAGGTGGTGGTAATTCTCCTCCCTGGGAGGTGGTGGGTACAATGCCACTCCAACATTGGGGAGCAGTGGGTGCAGTGGCCCCGCAGTATCAGGTCTCCCCAGGAGCTGGTGGGTGTGATGCCCCCAATACCAGAGCTGGCAGGAGGTGGCCCGTGCAGTGCCCCCAAACACCATTTTTCTCTAGTGGAGCTGCTGGGACATGCTCCCTCTCCCATCAGGAGCTGGCTGGGCTCACTCAGCTCAGCCCCACCCCGTGCAGCAGGACGTGGGGTTTTTCACGTCCCAGCTGGCTGTACCACATCCCCCCTCTGCACCACATCCCCCCCCCAAACTGGGTGTCTGGGCTGAGCCTCCTGGCCAGCAGACTGTTAAACACAGGGCCTGGCCTTGTGCCGTGTGTGACACCCTGGGAATGTGTCCTGGCAGTGCCAAGGCTGGCGCTGGACAAAAGGCTGGAGGGAGGAGGTGAGGAAAAACTTGGGACTGACTGAGGGTCTGGGCCTTGCCTGGGAGGTGCTTTTGGAAGCAGCTGCCTCAAAACCTGCGCAGTTGTCGCCGGGGGTTCGTTGCACACTCAGTTTTTGCTGTGCAAATTTTGCTGCCCCGTGCAGGAAAGCTTCAGATGGGAATAGTAACAGAGAAAGTAAAGCTCAGCTAGCCCATCTGTGGGCCTCGTGCCATGTGATTATTCTCCATATAATTCCTTATATTCATTTGGTAATTATTGATTTCAGTTTGTAAATCTCCAGTTAGTCCCAAGATGCGTTGATGATCAAATTTAAGGGTTCTGGAAGTTGTTCCGGACACAGTTGCAGGCACCACCCCAAAAGCACTGGGTGATCTGTGGGGTTTCTGAGCCCTGGTTTGGCGTTTTGGATGGTGCCCCATAGCTGTGTCCTGTGTTTATGAAACATTGTTTGCAGCCTGGTTGACAGGAAAGGCAGAGGAGTCCAGCGGTTTTGCTGGAATTGCGTGGAAAAGTACAACTGCGGCCAAGAATTAAGCTTTTTATTTTCCGTGCTTTTTCTGTGCAGGAATTAAGAAAAAAAATTAAGAAAACACTATGAAACCTGTTAGCAATGTGCCTGCCCTGTGCTTGCCTCGAACTTCCTGCAGTTTTCTTTGTCTGTCTTTTTTGTCCTTTAATCCTTGCTGTGCAGCCCGCTGGGATCAGGATCACCCTTCAGGGCACAGAAACTTCTGCCTGGCATCCTAAAAATGCTCTTGCTGGATCTTTGCAACCCACGGTTGGGCAGGGATGGTGGTTGGATTACAGCTGGCTCAGTAGTGGATCAGGAGAGATTCATTTTCAAAGCTGTTCTGGAGAATTTAGGGATAAACGAGGGAAATACAAAACAGGAAGGATATAGAAATAGGTGGAGCAGCAGCCTTACGGAAGGAATTAATTTTGCTGGATCAGAAAAGTGCTTGCATTGATGTTGACTCCATCAGGGAGTTCAGCTGAGCTGCTGTGGTTACAGACAGGCATCCCAGAATGGCTGCTGGAAAACAGGGAACTTCTGGAGGAGTGCTTGGAGCAGTGCTTCCCTGGCCAGACAGGGTGCTGGTAGTTGAGCTCAAATGTCTGGTTCCTCCTTTCTTGGTTTTTTTTGGCCCCTTAAACCACCTGTTTTGCTGGCCAGAGCCCTGTCCAGCTCGTTGCCCCATGGTTAGGGCGTTTTCTTAGAAGGTGGGAGGCTCAAAACTGCAGTTTCATCCACGGCCGAGCCAACAGCATCATAACTGCTGCTGGTGGAAAAAAGTTATGATCTAAGCTCATAGCTCCTCTCCTGGTGATGGAGAGGAGAAGAGGGATGCTCCTGCCTTTCTGTGGTGCCAGTTCCATGGTCCTGCCTGTCCCTGGGACTCTTCAGGATCCATTCCTGAAGGTTCAGCAGAGGCTGCAGGCTGCAAGGAGAAAGGAGACCTCCTTACTGGGGCAGGAGGGAGCTGCACCCAGGACGGGGCAGGAGCTTGAGCTCTGGAAGACCCACACTTGTTCTTGGGAAGTGAGTGCTTGCATTTGTGCTCTGTGCAGCCTGACCTGGAGTGTTTCCAGGGGTGGGACATCCACGACCTCTCTGGACAACCTGTGCCAGTGCCTCCCCACCCTCACAGCGAAGAATTCCTTCACTTGATTTGCCAAAATTGCCACGGATCTAAATTCAGTGTGTGATGGAAATTAGGGAAGCAGGTGAGGTCTAGATGCAGAATTGGGGTTAAATAAGTGCTTTACTTGTGCTGGGCTCTGGAATTACTGCTGGCCCTTCCCTGGGCATGGTGCCCCTGTCAGAGGTGCCTCTGGGATGGCATTTCAGGTTCTGCTCTGCCTTTCTTGGTGGCTCCTGGAAGCAGGTTGGAGCCTTGGGCACTTGCCTCCTGTTGGATGAACGCTTGCAGCCCGGCTGGAATGGAAAAACTCAGTCATGCAAAGGAACAGGAGCACGAGAGAGCTGCCTGCTCATGTGGTTTGATTTGACAGAGGTGTTAAATACCCTTCTAATCAAGGAAAAAGAGCCAAATTGAACAGTATTGGCTCTGAGAGCAAGTCAGTTTTCCCTGGATGCTTAATCACTGCTTGCACGTTGCCATTCCAGGAGGACAGCACTGTCACCTGGTAATTAGCATTTAGCAGACTGCTTTCCATTTGTTAAACAATTAATAAATGCCTCATCTCCTTGACGTATATCCCTGTGTTTATGGAGGTCTGGGGATTATTTTATATAAATCCTGGAGTTGCAAACAGCATTTCTTGCCCTCTGGATTTGTTTGTTTTGTTTTTGGGTTTTGTTTTTTTTTTGCTTCGGGTGCAGAAATGTCAAAGCAGAGATGGGGAAGGCAGGGAATGGGGAAGGCAGGGGTGGTGGGAGCAGGAGGGGAGGTGGCTCTGCAGCAGCTTCCTGCCAGGGTTCTGGGACACATGGGCTGCCTCCAGTGTCCTGTTTGTGGAGATATAAAATACAGGGTGGTTTTGGCTCTTCCTGCCAGTCCTAATGTTCCTGCTGCACAGTGTGACCCCTTTATTCCCTCCCCAACAGGATAAAAGGTGTGCAGAGAGGGGGAAGTGATGGGGAAAACACACCTGGTTTTTCCCCTGTTCCCTACTTTACTTTTGCTTTTCCCAAGAAGCCGAGCTCGGGCTCTGCCCTCTGGGTCCAGCTGAGCGCTGGCCTTGCTTGCAGGGTTGGATCTCCCCTGCTCAGGGAGGTCACAGGCCTTGACCCTTCCCTGATACACATCTTAGAAAGCCCAAAGTCATGCTGTAGTTCTCCTCATGAGGGAAAATCCTGGGCTTCCTAACCTGGCCGGTATCCTCCAAAGGCACCAAGGACCTGGCAGTGCCGGTGTGTGTCACGTCGAGCTCAAAGCGCCTCTACCAAAGGTTCTGTGGTGAATCCCAGCTGTCTGTCCTCCCTCACAGGCACTCCCAAGTAAGGATTACTGTTTTTTCTCCCCTCCCAGCCATGCAGTCTGTATATTCTACCTGGTTCTCCGTGCCCTGGACACTGTAGAGGATGACATGAGCATCCCCGTGGATGTCAAGGTCCCGATGCTGCACGAGTTCCACTCCTATCTCTACCAGCCAGACTGGAAGTACACGGAGAGCAAGGAGAAGGACCGGCAGGTGCTGGAAGACTTCCCAACGGTAAGGCAGCCTCCTCCTTGCTCCTCATGGCACCTTTGGGTGCCTGGTTGTCTCCACGTGGTGCCTGCAGAATTTGTTTGGTCCCACAGCTCTTCCCAAGGGCTCCATCACCTCCCTGTGGGGTTGGGTGCCAAACTGGGGTAAGAAACCCAAACACTCTGCAGCTCTGTGAGCCAGAGGGCATCTGGCTGTGGAAAAGTGCCAGCTCTGGTCCAGCTTTTTGCCTCCTCCGCTGGGATAGCAGATGACCATTGTCTTGTGGAGAGAGATTTGGGGTTACCCAACACTGTGCATTGCCTGTGTCCCTAGTGGGAAGTGTCCCTGCCCAAGGCAGGGGGTGGAATGAGATGAGCTTTAAGGTCCCTTCCCACCCAAACCATTCCATAATTCCATAATATAAGACAAAAAGCACCCTCACTGTTGTTAGTAACAATATTGCTTTGATTTTTCTATTATTGAGTTGATTCTTTAGGGTTTTTTTTCTTCACTCTGTTTAAGAAAAAATATAATAGTTCTACTGTGGAGCATCTCATTTTCTGAGGAAGTTTTGTTCAAGCTTTTACCATTTTTAATTTACCCTTTTCAGGCTTTCCCTAGCAGTGGGAATGGGGTAATTGTTTGTAGAACTGAGGTGTATTGTGAGTTTTGTTGCTCAGCCTTGGGGTGACGGTGGCTGTGCCCTGTCTGGAGGGTGGAGTGTTATGGGGGATGTCTGTGTTGGGATTCTGGATGTGTAGGGATACAGTAGGGATGTCAGTGGCTTGGCTTTAGAGGAGCTTTTGAGAAGGTCTTTGTGGCACTTTGCTGTTCTCTCTTGGTGCATATGTTATTTATTTGAGGCAATCCGTGCTCAGGTGTGATTTTAATAATCACAGAATTGTAGAACCATGGAATTGCTGGGTTGGAAGGGACGTTACAGCTCATCCAGTTCCATCCCCTGCCATGGGTAGGGACACCTTCCACTAGACCAGGCTGGTCTAAGCTGTGTCCAACCTGACCTTGAATTTTTTGGGGGGGCACTCACAGGTTCTCTGGGCATCCTCTGCCAGTGCCTCATCCCCCTCAGATTAAAAACCTTCTAATAATATTTACTAGAGGTGCATTTGCAGGCTGTGCTTCTCTGTGCAGGGGACTGAAGCCACAGAGACAGAAGCAGAGTCTGTCTTTTATTTTACTTAGTTAAATATACTTTTATTTTACTTAATTAAAATTTTACTTAATTAAACCCTTATTGCACACAAACCCTGGGCTGACTGCAGTCACCCACTGATGGAGGAAAAAGCTTAGCACAATAAAATAAACTGTGATGCTCCACAGTTTTGGGAAAGTGAGGATGCATTTTTAATACTTTTTTTTTTCAGTGTGAGAGCGATGGAGACACTGCAGGTGTCCCTGCCCCATGGCAGGGAGGTTGAAATTAGAAGTTCTTTAAGGTCCCTTCCAACCCATCCCATTCTGTGATTCCATGATCACGTTACAGGACATGCAGTAGAAGGATTTCACACTTTCCTCACTGCTTAATGCCTTTCCAGTTGTGCAAAATGTGCCCTGTGTAGCCAGAGCTGGAGAGGGCTCGGGAGAACAGAGCAGAAGCCTCCCACAGGTCTTTTCCCGTGGCTGGTGCGATGGAATGCTCTCAAGTTACAGAGGAAAACAACTCTGTGTACCAAGTGCAGTCAGTTTTGTCCTGCAGCTCCCAGATGATACCAGTCCAAGGCCACAGAGCCTTCCCAAAGATTTTGCTGTCTCTGATCTCCTGCCAGAGACCATCCCGTTTAGACTGGGAACGGGCTGAGCCTGAGCTCCAAGGACCTTGAAACAGCTCAGGTTGGGGGAGTTGTCCCAGATCTCCAGCCAGGGCAGGATTAGAGCCTGGTAAATAGTATTTCTCTGATTTCTTGATAAATGTTGAGCTCTGTTGTTTTTTTTTTCCTGAACATTCTCTTTCTGTTTTTACCATGCTCCAGATCTCCATGGAGTTCAGGAACCTGTCCAAGGTCTACCAGGATGTGATTTCGGATATTTGCCACAAGATGGGTGTCGGGATGGCAGAGTTCTTGGAGAAGAAGGTGGATTCTCAGCATGAGTGGGATAAGGTGAGTCAGCCCAGACAGAGGAATGGACTGAGCATGAGTAGGATCATGGAGTTAAGGTTGGAAAAGCCCTCTAAGATCATCAAGTCCAGCCATTCCCCCAGCACTGCCAAGGCCACCACAGAACCATGTCCCGAAGTGCCACATCCACAAGTTATACGAACACTTCCAGTTAGGGTCCACCTTGTCACTATGGAAGGAGGAGACAGGGCATCCCTGTTGGGAAAAGCTGTTTGTTTTCACGGGAAGGCTGAGACATCAGAGGGCCATGAGAACCTGCATAAAATGAACTGTCAGTTGCTTTTTGTAGAACTCGCTGTGGCAAACAGGCAGCTCTTTGTAACTGCTCCTTCTGTCTTGTTTTTTCCCCACCCTTTCCCAACTCCTTGGCACCTCCTTGGCAGTATTGTCACTACGTTGCTGGGCTAGTGGGGATTGGCCTTTCCCGTCTCTTCTCTGCGTCGGAGCTGGAAGATTCCATCGTGGGGCAGGACACAGATCTGGCAAACTCCATGGGCCTCTTCCTACAGAAAACCAACATCATCCGTGACTATCTGGAGGACCAGATGGAGGGAAGGGAGTTCTGGCCCAGAGAGGTGAGAGAAAACCTCATCAAATTGCTGCTTTTGGCTGTACACCTTGGTAGTAACAGTTCTTCTGATGACAGCTGGCTGACATCTAACAGCTCTCTGGGTACTGATGTGGGGACAAGGTGATGTCACCCCACACGGCCAAGAACTACTTAGGCAGCTTTTTCTCCTCTCTGCTAGGTTTTCTCTCGGAATGAGGGAGGACAAGACTGGCTGAGATCCCAGAAGGGTACTTGTTCTGCTCCCAAAAGCAGGATCAGCTCTGCCTGTGCCTGACATGATGTCCAAGAATTTTTCTCCCCCTTTTCCATGTGGCTCAGCTGTCTCACAGGGCATTTCTTGATGAGTGACTCACCTTTTCCTTGCCCTACCTGAAGGGAAAGATGTGGACATGAGTTGCACCCTCCTCCTTTACAACCTCTTTGTGTACACCAAGGCCACTGTCACGTCTCCACAGCCTGCCCTTCCTGCTTTTCCTTATCCCAGTGATGCTCCAAGGCTGCTGTGTGGGGGTTTTTGGTGGTTCTTGTTGCTCTCCCAGACCTGATGTCTCTCTGATGACATCGATGCACCCCCCAACTCCTGAGCCCTTGTCTCGGTGTTTAGGTTTGGAGCAGATACGCCAAGAAGCTCTCGGACCTTGCCAAGCCAGAGAACATCGACGCGGCTGTGCAGTGCCTCAATGAGCTCATCACCAACGCCCTCCACCACGTCCCCGATGTCCTCACCTACCTGTCCCGCCTCAAAAACCAAAGTGTCTTCAACTTCTGTGCTATCCCCCAGGTGAGTTGAGCTTCCAAGTGGTTCCTCATCCTCTGCAGCCCAGCCAGTGAGGAGTTGGAGGAGTTTCTGTATCGTCATTTTTTTCGTCATTTCTTGGTTCATGCCGTTTCTGCTGTTGTTGAGATTGTGGCTCCACTCCATGGATGTCCCCGTGGACAAGGTGACTCCTCGGCAAGTTCCTTGCAGTGCAGTAAAGGCTCTGCCTGTCTCTCCTCAGGTGATGGCCATTGCCACGCTGGCTGCCTGCTACAACAACCAGCAGGTGTTCAGGGGGGTGGTGAAGATCCGCAAGGGACAGGCCGTCACCCTCATGATGGATGCCACCAACATAAAAGCTGTCAAAGCCATCATGTACCAGTACGTGGAAGAGGTAGGCTCAGCAGTTGGCTCTGAGTCCTTTCTGGCTGTTCCTGTCCCCGTTCTTGGGGTGGAATTGGGAATACACGGGAATCTGTTCATTCCATCCTTGGCTCAGTGGGGGTGGGGAGTGGTGATCCTGATGTGGTTCTGGCCTGGACCAGACTGTGCTTGATGTGTTTCCTTGAACGCACCCTTGGTCTGTGCCTGTGTTGAGAAGACTGAGGCCAGTGGTGTCCTGGCCTGGACCAGCAGTGGTGTATCCAGCAGGCCCAGGGCAGCGCCCATCCCCCTGACCCAGTCCTGGGATCAGTTCTGGGCCACTCACAAAAAGAAAGACATTGAGGGGCTGGAGCGTGTCCAGGGAAGGGAACAGAGCTGGGGAAGGGGCTGGAGCAGCAGGAGCAGCTGAGGGAGCTGGGAAAGGGGCTCAGCCTGGAGAAAAGGAGGCTCAGGGGGACCTTACGACTCCTGACTTCAAAGTCCTGTGGAGGTTAAAAGTTCACGTGGAGAATCAACCAGTGGGTGGTTGCATGGGAAAAAACTACCCCACTCCCCAAACTCCCCAACTCTAGTGAGGGCTATTAAATAAAAAGACTTCGTTTCTGCAGCAGGGAAACCCCAAAGCATGGGCTATTAGAGCTGCCCTTGTGAGCTGGCCAATGCCATGGCAAGGGACAGTGACACTGCAGGGCTTTAGCAAACCAGGAGAGGGTCTCTGCTTGTGCCCAGCTTGCTCAGACTCCTGCTGACGAGTGTCTCAAAGGCCATGAGAAGAAAACCCCGAACAGCACAGAATTAGGTGATGATGTGGCTGTTTCCAGGCAGGAATGTCCCCACTGGTTTGAGGTGGGCTATACAGTGAGTGAGGGTTGCAGGGTGAGAACCACTGGTCCCAGTAACACCACCAGGGGTTGGGGGATCGTGTCCAGGCCCATGTGGTCCGTGTCCCATCATGGGGTGCCCTCAAGAGGCAGCTTGGCTTACTGCACTTCCCAAGGGAGATGGGCCCTGGACCCATCCAGGTGTCCCTTGCTTCATGGCACTCCACCACCGAGGTCACTCTTGAGGGTGACGAGTGGCCCTTAAAACTTCAACCTGGTCCCATTTGCCTCCTAAACTCCCTATGGGAGCCATAACTCCTCTTCCCTTCCCCCCTAGATCTACCAGAAGATCCCGAGCACGGACCCCTCGTCCAACAAGACGCAGCAGGTCATTGCCTCCATCCGCGCCGTGAGCCTGCCCGGCAGCCCCATGGCCTCCCGCCACCACTACTCCCCCATCTACCTGTCCTGTGCCATGCTCCTGGCGGCCCTGAGCTGGCAGTACCTCAGCACCCTCTCCAAGGCCACCGAGGAGTACGTGCAGGCAGGGGAGAACTGAAGGGCAGTGGCCGGGCAGGGGGACAAGTGGTGGCAGATGGGCAGCGGGGGCAGGAGGCTCCTCGTCCCCTGCTGTGGGGTTGGCCCAGCACCTGGCACTGGGATGGTGACAAGGATGGGACACCGGCGAGCTGCAGCCCTGGGGTCACAGTGTGGCACTGCTGGACTCCATCCTCACCACCCTTGCTGTCTGCTTGGATGGCTGCAGATGCTGATTGGAGTCTCGGTGTTTGGGGTTGAGTATTTCTTTTTCCCCCTTTTTTTCCTGTTCACCTGAATATTTTTGGTTTGGTTTTTTCTTGGTTTTTTTTTCCATTAGGATGGTTTGAAATAGAAACTCCAGTTGTTTCTTTTCTTCCATGAGATTTGAGGCATCTTTCCAGCTCAGAGCTGAGCAAAACCCTGAGGGTTTTGCCTCCCTTTCTTAGGCAGTCTCTTCTCCCTCACCTCTGGTGCCTGCTCTGTGCTGGAAGGACACTGCTTCAGCTGGGAGAGGAACATGCTTCCTTATCCAGGGAAAAATCTCTGGCCACCTTCTGGCCCTCAGTGACTGACTGACATCCTGCAGCCTGGAAGCAGGCAGAGGCCATAGTCACATTTCTGTTGTGCTGAAGGATACTGAAATGAGCCCTTTTAATGTTAAATACATGGGAGGTGAGGTGCTCTGTCCACCTGAATGTGCCCCCAGCTGAAAGGCAGCTGTGCAGCTCCCTGCCCCAGGACAGATGGCCCCTGCAGTGACACAGCTCTGGTTTCAGCACTGGGGAGGTGGTTAAGGTGAGAAGGGAGCTGCCAGCACAGCCCTGAGCTCGTAACCCCAGGCCTGACTCCACTGCAGGCTCTGGGCTCTGCACTAACTCCGCCCCAGGGGACAGGTGGTTGTGGCAGAGCAAGGCAGGGGAGTGAGAGTTTGCACCCTGCTGTCCCTCATGGGATGTGTTTTTCGGGGGGCATTGGTCACCCTGAAAGGCAGGAGTGATCCCTGCCCTGAGCTGGGAAGGCTGGAGCAGCCACCGAGGGAGTGACCAGGGCAGGTTTCCCTGGCCCACTTGGCGTTCGGTCAGACTGATGTGCCAGCTGGGAGAGGCTCCCACTGCTGTCTCCAAACACGTCAGGCTGGACTTAGAAGAGGAAACAACACTCTGAAGGCAAGTCCTGTTCTCCTGGGATGGATTGTTGTTCTCAAGGTCCCTACCCAGCCCCCTCAAATGCTGCGTTGCTGTTGTGAAGGGAAGGAGAAGGAGAGCTCATGTCCAGGACAGAGCTACCAGGGGCAGGGTGGTGGCCTTTGCGAGGCCAAGCCCCTGTGGCCAGGCTGTTACCCAGAAGGAGAACCCCTACTCCACAGTTCCTGGTGTAGATAGTTTTAAGCTGTTCTACAGAAACTCGCAGTAGCTCTCTTTGTGCAGCTTCCTGTCTTGTTGAAATTATAAAGTTTTCTTTGGGAAAAAAAAAGTGTTGGATCATCTTTTTTTGGGTTTTTTTTTCAGCTATCATTTCTTTTATACCAGTGATTCCCCCACAAGTTACAAGCCCTCAGCTCATGAAATTCCAGTGCTCCCTTGCTGCCAGCTCTGGGTATCAAAGTACAGCCTCGTGTGCCAGACCTGGAGGAAGAATTTTAACCAGGGGGACAGCTGAGGGTCCATAAATTCACTTTGAAAGGAGTGGTGGCTTGTGCTCCAGGGCCCTGGTGCATCCTCAGGGCTGCTGGAAGTCCTGGCTGCTCTCTGGTCTGGGTAGAGGCACCTCCCCTCCACCAGCACACACCCCAAGGGTGGCTGTCACCAGCAGGGCCACTGGACTGGGCTGGCACTGACCCCTGCANGCCAAATACAGCACAGCTCTGCCTCACTGGTGTCTGAGCAAGCAGAGGTAAGGGGCTATTTTACAGTGCATGGAGAGCCTGCTTCACACATTTCAGACCCATAGCCTCAGCTCAGTAAAAGATTTTGTGCTTTAAAATTAAAAAAAGAAAAGCTCTTCGCTATATTAGTGTTGGCAAATCATGATTCCTCCTGTATGCAACCTATTACACCTCCCCCCAGTAACAAAAATAAGGTTTTTTACCTTCCTTAACGCCTGTGGCTCAAGAAAACAAAGCTTTAATTGTGTCCAAGTCAGTGAGACACCTCCAAGCATCTGCGTGAGCTCCCTGCAGCAGACTTGGGAACCATCCCTCAGCTCAGCATTCAGCACCTGCAGCCCCAAAGCACCCCAAATTCGGGTGCTGCACCCTTGCCCAGGCACGACCTGCACATATCAAGCTGCTCAGCCACAGAGGAGAAGGGCTTTGCTCTTCCCAGCTCCCTCTCAGCTGCTTGCAGATTATTTGCTCAAAGGCTCATGGAGCTCCAGCCAGGCCCTTCCCCAGCATCAGTAACCCCAGAGGACAGCAGATAAAAAAGCCAGTGAACAGTTGAGGAAGAAGTGGTTTGAAAAGCCAGAAGGATGGAGCGGAGCAGGTGATGCACGAGGGACTTGGGGCAGGCAGCCCTGGCCAGAGCCACCCCCACAGCAAGTTCAGCAGTATTTTGTCGTTAATAGGTCTAAATTCAGCCAATTCAAGGCACGCACTCACAGGAAGTTCTTCCCTGCTTGTTTCGGGTGCTAACAGTCAGATCAACCCATCTGGGGGTGCACAGTCCCCCCTGGCCATGGCTTTCCAGCAGCATCCACCTCTGCTGCCCCACCAAGTCCCTAATCCCAGCACAAAGCTACTGTTTCCTGCCCTCCCAGTAGCAAACTGGGCTGGAAGGGGTCCACGCTAACCAAATTCCAAGAGGCCAGCGAGCTCTCCAGCAGTCCTCTGAGCAGGGAATGCCCCCAATGTCCTGCTGTGACCCACCAGGAGCAGGAGGTTGGCAGAGAGCAGTTCCACCTCCAGCTCCACCGTACCATTTAAAAAACAAACCCAAAAATTTAAAACAAAACAAAAAAAACCCCAACCAACAAAAATGGAAAAAAAAAAAAGAAAAGAAAAGATAAAAAGCTTTAATAAAGTAACCTGAACTAGAGTCTCTTTTAGAAAGGGGGGGGTCTCTGCACCCAACCCGCTATCAGTTAAAAGCATCAGGGACTCAGGATTATTTGTGGTTTGATCAGAGTTACATCCTCTTCCAGTACTGCTCCGTCCTGGGGATGCCGGCCACAACCTCGGACTCGATGCCACAGTGGTCCTCTCCTCGCAGGATTTTGAAGAAGCCTGGGAGAACACCGAGAGCAAAAAAAAAAATCGTCACCCTCTGCATCCATCATCCTGCCGAGGGAACGGCGCGGGGATTCCGGGCGGGTCTCACCGTTCTCCCCCCAGTCGGTGTTCCAGGAGTTGGCCACCAGCCAGTACGGAGTGTCGTTCTCCACGCCCCAGCCCAGGATGCGGATGGCGTGGCCTCCCACCTGCTCCCCTGACACGTGCTGGTAGACCCCTGCAAGGGAAAAACACCCCAAAATGTCAACAGGCACCGCTTGTCCACGCAGCAGAGCGCTCACAGCCTGGGGGGCACCCGCTATCACAACCCCCAGAGTGGCTGAGGAGGGGTTTTTGGCTGAATGTGAAACTGAAACTTCGTGTAGAGTCTGGAGGAAGGAGTTCTGCATGAGGAGATGGTGATAGGACAAGAGGGAAAGGTTTTAAACTAACAGATGGGAGATTTAGGTTGGGTGTTAGGAGAAAATTCTTCTCTGTGAGGGCGGGGAGGCCCTGGCACGGGTTGTCCAGAGAAACTGCGGCTGCCCCTGGATCCCTGGAAATATCCAAGGCCAGGCTGGACAGGGCTTGGAGCAACCTGGGATGGTGGAAGGTGTCCCTGCTCATGGCAGGGAGTGGAATGAGATGGTTTTTTAATCATTATCTTCCCACCCAAAGCATTCCATGATTCTGTGACTGATGCTCAGCACCAGCTCAGCACGCACCAGAGACATTCCCCAAGGGGCTCAAGGGCAGTTCAGAACAAGAGATCTGAGGTCCTAAACTCTGAGCTGCTGTTGTCAGCTGGACTTCGGGGTGGTTCCCATTAGGGCTCCCTCCCTGATCCAGTCCCAAGCAGCTTTCCCCCTTGCTATAAACCCGTGGATACAGGAGATGGCATCTGCCCATGTCCTTGCCACACCAGATACTCAAGTCTGAGCTTGAGATCTCCTCCCACACTGGAGCAGACAGACCAGGGCCACAAAAAAAGGGACCCTACAGATGAAGCAGGGAACAGGACTACCCCCATAGCCCCAGAGCTGCTGCTCACCGGATCTGTACATCAGGAAATCCTCATAGACAATGAAGGCTCCTTCCACTGGGCCGTTCTTGTAGATCTCAGCCATGATTTCCTTCTCACTGCGAGGGACGCCGTAGGATGTGATGCCTTAAAGGAAAAGAATTCCCACCATTAGGATGGTGCCGTCAGGCCACACAGGATGGCTCGACCAAGCCTGCTCAGTGTGACCCTGCAAGAGGCCTCTTGCACCTAAATTCAGGTTAAATTCAAACCCAGCTGCTCCAGAGGCTCCTGACACAGCCAGGCAGGAAAAGTGGGCTCCAGCCACCACTGTTCCACAGGGAATTATTTAATCTGAGTCCTATTCTGTACCCAAAGACCTATTCCAGACTGCTTTAGTGGGAAGGGACATTTTCTCCTTGTACATCCTCCTTTTTAAAACAACCCAAAAGGCTGAAGGAGAAGACAAATCTCCAAGAAATAGCTGGATTATCCTAAATGTACCATGCTGGCTGCTGCCAAGGAGACTTGGAGGTGGCTTTGACACCAGATGGGGCTCAGCACCACACTCTTCAAACCAGCCACAGTGCACCACGAGGACTCAAACCAGTTCCACCAGTTCTCCCTTTCCCAGCTGAGTCTCAGCAAACACAAACTGTGCCTCTGCCCCCACTCAGATTTGCTCTAGGACCACCAGACTGGAGCCTCCAGGGACAGGGCGCAGGAAATAACCACCAGGGATGGGTCCGGTCCTGCCAAGCCCACCCTGATGCCACCACGAGCAGCTCCCTTACCATAGTGCTTGTCCTCCTTGTACGAGGGCGAGTACCCAGGCTCGCAGTGCCGGCTGCATCTCGGGGTGCCCCCTCCCTCCCCGGTGCAGGGGGGCCGGGTGCCATTGACGTGGTGCTCGCAGGGTGGGATGGAGTAGGGCCGGCAGCCTGTCCAGGACAGAGGTGACATCAACCGGCTGTCCCCAAAGATGCCAACAGCCACGCTGGAGAAGGCACCAGAAGCCCCAAGAAAGGGCGTTTCTGCCCCAGGAACCCCACAAATCAGCGGGGTGCAGGAGAAGGTCTTCCCCTGCCAGATGGGCAATCCCTCCATCAGCAACGGGTTTCCCTCCAGACCTGCTTCCCACCACCTCCCTCTCCAAAAGGTGATGGAAAAGGTGGAAACATGAACCAGCTGATGGTCATGCCAGGAGGAGGCAGAGGGTTCCAGTCTGGAAGTTATTTTTTGAAGGGGAAACTTGTCAGAAAGACTCCCGACCTCATCCGAAGTGTATTGAACTGGTTCAAAACCAGCAAAAACACAGCCTGATTCATTCCTGCTATGGAAACATGAGCCTTGGGAGGTTGTTAAGGGCTCCTGGCTCCCTTCCCAGATGGGCCTCCTGCCTCTGGGTGCTGCTCAGGGACCCTTGTCCCAAAGGAGTGACCAGAAGGAGCCATGGGGGCAGGAGCAGCCAGCTGGGACTGTAGAGGTGCTCCAGTTGAAGGAGGGAGCAGCCACAAGGATGCAGACCAGGAGAGAAGCATCCCAGAAAACATGAACCTTAACCCAGCAGAACTGCTCCTCTGCTTTCCCAGGGGCATCTGCCAGGACTTACCCACGTGGGAGTCGTAGAGACCCCCGGACACGAGGCCCCTCTCTGTCCAGTACCTCCACGCGCCGGAGGGGTAACCACCATTGCACCTGGGGGGAGAGGCACCAGCTCCAGCCCCAGCCAGCCCACTTTGGGAGAGGCAGGGGAATGGAGCCAGCCTGAGATGATTCAAGGGAAGCTTTGGGCACATTAAACCTTTTCTTAGCCTGCTCCTGCCTTCCCTGGGATTTGCCTCGAGACACCAAGGCCTCAGGAAGAGAACCAAGAGCACCCATAGCTCCACAGCCCAAAGTGCCTCCTTACCAGGTCCCTGATCAGCTTCTGCTGCCAGGAGCAACAGGATTTGGAGACTCAACTCCCCACCCTGTGCTCAACAACTGGAAAAGTCAGAGTGCCTGAAATCCAAGGATCTGGGACTATGAAAGATCTTTCCTTTGGCTCTGGCAGCTGCCAGCTCTGTGTGGAACAGCACCACTATGTGCTTGCAGCCATCACCATCCACGATGCTGGGGGCAGGATGTGTCCCAGAGGGACTTTCAGTCCCTGGAATCACCTTTCTCTTCCCACCTAACTCCGTCATCCACTGCACAAACCTCTGGAGGAGCTTCCTGTTTGTTATGGAGGTAACGAAGGCAGGGCTGAAGCAATCAGCACCTCCAGGGTCTGTCCCTGCTCCTCCCAACCACCTTCCCAGTGCACAAGGACCAGGAGCAGCTCACCCCATGCCACACTCGAAGCCACAGCACGACAGCAGGTCCTCAGCTGAGACCTCCACGCTGACCTTGGCGTTGGTGTGGACACAGATCCGGTCTGAAATCGCTTCCACGGCACCAAAAGCCTGAGGGCAACCCCAAAACACCCATTAGAGCTGGCCAGGGCAGAGAAACCAGGAAACCTCCTGGAAATGAGTGAAGCAGGCATGGCCTGGCTGGGAGAAGCCACCCAGGAGCTCAGACACTGCAGCATCCCACAGTGTCCCCCCACAAAGGGCAGCAAAGAGGCTCTGAGGGCTGGAGCCCCTCTGCTCTGGAGCCAGGCTGGGAGAGCTGGGGGTGCTCACCTGGAGAAGAGAAGGATCCAGGGAGACCTCAGAGCCCCTTCCAGGGCCTAAAGGGGCTCCAGGAGAGCTGGAGAGGGACTTGGCACAAGGGATGGAGTGCAAGGACAAGGGGGAACAGCTTCCCAGTGCCAGAGGGCAGGGATAGATGGGATATTGGGAAGGAATTGTTCCCTGAGAGGGTGGTGAGGCCCTGGCACAGGGTGCCCAGAGAAGCTGTGGCTGCCCCTGGATCCCTGGAAGTGTCCAAGGCCAGGTTGGACGGGGCTTGGAGCAACCTGGGATAGTGGAAGTGTCCCTGCCTTTGGCAGGGGGTTCAACAGCAAACTCAAAAGCATGGGTTTTGCCCAGGAAACTTTATCAACACAACATTAAACTGCCCCTGTCCTCACCCAGCAGGAGCCACAGGAGCCCTGGTCTCTTATCTCGCTGATGGTGGGGCAGTTGGGCCACTGCGTCCGCGAGTCGAAGTTATCGGGCAGCTCCATGTCTGCAGCAAAATCCACCCTGTGAGGAGAGGGAAATGCTGTCACAGGAACAGCAGCGACCCACGACTGCACTGCACTCTCCAACCTCCTCTGAAGGTGACCTGAAGGATGTGGGCTGTTGTTTGCTCACTGAAGGAGCATAAATACTTGTGATGTCCTCAGAGGAGGTCAGCAGCTCCTCTGGGGGGTTCATTCTCAAGAGTAACAAATTGCACAACTTGGTCAAGTATCTGGCAGGACATGGGATGGATTTTCCCCCTCACGTGTGCTCCGTGCTTAATTCCATGAGCAATGTCCACCGAGCTGCACCAATGCCCACCCTGCTGCCCACAGCCTGCCAGCAGAGCCCCTCACCCGCTCGGGATGCTCCTGGAGGATCCACACAAGCTTTTACCGGAGCGTCACCTTCTCCTCCCTGCACTCACCTCTCGGGGAGCTTGGGCCCACCCAGGAAGGTGCCGCAGAGCTTCTTCACGTAGCTCATGTCAGCATTGTGGAAGTTGTGCCCTGCCTGGGAAGAGACACACAGAATTGAGACTCTCCAGAGCCACCAAGAGCATTGCTGGGACTGCAGCCTGGTGCTCCAGAGCTCCCTGAACCCCAACCAGAGTCTGGGATTGCTGCAAAGCCCAGGGGCCAAGAGCTAGCTACCTACAGACACAGAACACAGCCCAGGATCAGCCTGTCAGGACCAGTAAGGTCCAGCTCGAGGCTTTGGGCACAGCAAACTGGCCAAGGAGGGACAGGTCACCAGTAACTGGACACTCGCTGCTTGTTTCCAGCCTCCTGCAGAGTTTCCTCCTCTTACATTGCTCCTACTCCACAAATCCACCCTGCTCTGCTCCAAGGAGGAGCCCCACAGTCCCCTCTCACTGCAGGAACCCCTGAGAGCATCACCTCACTGGAAAAGTCAGTTGGAACCAAGGCTGGATTGATGTCACCGCCGTGGTGACGCTCCCAAAGTTCGGCCACTAAATCCCACAAGGAGACTGTCAGCAGTGTGTCCAAAAAAACCCCCAAATCATCAGCCCAGTACTCACCTTCCAGGTGGTGTTGAGCTTGTTTATGTGGTTGACCAGGTCATCGGAGAGAGGAGGGAAGTAGGGAACGCTGCGAGCGTTGGCGAAGGCCACCAGGACACACAGCAGGGACACGGAAGGCCACATCTTGGCTACGGAATGGGACACTCCACCTGCAGCCAGATTGGAGCATCGTTGGAAACATCCCCAAAGTGGGCTCAGCTGCAGCAACACGTGGGAGGATAAATTGTGTGCCTGCACCAGGCCCCTCCAGATCCCCAGTTCCCCAAAGGTTGGGAGAGACACAGGAACAGAGAAACAACCCCCCTCCTGCAGCTCAGGAGAAATCAGATAAAGGCAACCTTGTTTGTTGACCACTACAGGATTAGCAGCAGCAGGAAAATACCTTTTGAAGCAGATCCAAGGGATTTGGAGGGTATTAAAACCTGTGTTTACTTCCACAAGAATGGAGAATAAGGACCAGGAGAAGGAACAAGTGACATCCCACCTCCACAGCAAACTTCAGGCACGCGACTTGATAGGCCCTGGCCCTGCTCTTCCCTTTAAAGATATTTCTCCAAATTACATTTTTGGACTTTACAGCCTCATTTTGGCCAGCCTGTTGCCCTGGGGACCCAGATTGGGGTCACAGCCCCAGGTGTGACCCCCTGCCCATGCACAGGGGGGTCAGCATGCACCAGAGCTGTCTGTGGCTGCTGTCCCCTGCTCCCCTGCCACTGGGGCTTTTCCCCAGGGAGGTGCAGGGCATGAGGAAAGTCCCAATTTGGGGATCAGAGATGCAAGGGAAATCCAGGAGCAGGAAAGAATGGCCCAGAGCCTCCCGTGCAAGAGCATAAGCACCACCCAGCCCACAGACATTCCTGGGCTCCGTGGTTTCCCTGCTCTCCTTTAACCTAATTCACACTGAATTGCCCAACTCCAAATTAACCCCCAGCACCAGCAGCCACTCGTTCCTCGTCCCCACGCCTGACTCAGACACATCACGAGGCCACGAGCTCCTTTATCTCTGCAAACACACCAGAGCATCCTCCTCCTCCTCCAAACCCTCCCACCAGCCCCACATCCACCCCGACGAGCACCCCAAGACCTCGGATCCTCCACGGCAGAGACGTTCAGGCTTTAATTCCTGCTCATCTCAGCGAGCTGAACCTGTAATCACCTTTGCAAGCCCAGGCTTAAACCGGACACGCAGCTCCTGCCAGCAGCCCCACAGCAGCAGAGCTGGATGAGCAGGGGATGGGGATGGGAGACACACACACACACACACACACCTCCCTGCCGGCTGCTTCCACCCACTCCCGGCCAAGTTTAGCCTTTCCAGAGCAGAAAACCCAGCAGGAGTGTCCTACTTTCTGCCAGCAGCGAGCCCAGGTGGCTGCAGCTCACTGTATAAAGGGGCTTTTTTCTCCTTTCCCACTCCTCCTTCCCACCATTTATTTATTTGTTCCCCCTTCTCTGCGCTTTCAGCAGGACGCTCAGCCCAAAGAGACAACTGAATTTCAGCAGCACATGGGTCCTCCCACTCTGAAATCTCACCTCTCTGAAGGGGTTTTATGCATATTTGCAGGGGTTTCATGAATATTTTCTTTGCCTAGAGGTTTCTGCAGGCAAGGGACTTGCTGGCAGCGCTCCCCTGCTTACACAGCAGGAAGGAGGTTACACCCAGGAAAATAAATATACATTTCTAATGCAACTGTGCTTTTTGCCTACGACAGGCCACAGGAAGCCTGCAGGTGACCAGCCTGAGCTGAAGCACCTTTTTAATGAAAAACCTTAAAGAAACAAAACAAAAAAACTACACATATACACAAATACCAAACTGCAAAACCCTCTGTACTTCCTGCAGTCAGCTCTCGGTATTTCCCATAGCACAGGCAGGAGGCGTTTTTGAGGCCTGAAGTCACATGATTACACTTTTTTTTTTTGCAGCAGGATGTTTGTAAATCTGCTGACAGGCTGAAAACCACCCTGCCAGGCATCGATGCGCTGCTCGCACCCAGCTTTTGAGGGACAGGCACGGGACATCTCCCGGCCTCGGGTTACCAGACCACACACTCCAGGCAACCCGAAACCAAACTGAAAATAGATCCCAGCAGTTTCCCCTCCAACAGGCAGAGTTTCAGCTCTGCTGCTTTGCCTCTGCACCACGGACATGGCCCAGGGCCAGCAAACCCAGCAAAGCAAATAGCTGGGAGCCAGATGGATCTTTAGGCCAAAAAAAACCCCTCTTGCCAAGTCTCCTGTGGGCATGGAGCCTCCCTATGGGTCATGAGAGAGCTGGGGGTGTCCTGCCTGGGGAAGAGAAGGCTCCAGGGACACCTCAGAGCACCTTCCAGGGCCTAAAGGGGCTCCAGGAGAGCTGGAGAGGGACTTGGGACAAGGGATGGAGGGACAGGACACAGGGAATGGCTTCAAACTGCCAGAGGGCAGGGATGGATGGGATATTGGGAAGGGATTCTTCCCTCTGAGGGTGGTGAGGCACTAAAACAGGTTGCCCCAAGAGATGGGGGATGCCCCATCCCAAAAAACATTCAATGTCAGGTTGGACAGGGCTCTGAGCAACCTGATATACGGTTAAAATATACAAAGATGTCCCTGCCCGTGGCAGAGGGGTTGGAATTAAATGCCCTTTAAACATCCCTTCCAACCCAACCTTTCTATTGTTCTACGAGGTCTCTCATGGCTGTGGAGTTTGGGGTGGCGGGCAGCTGACACTCTCAGCTGGCACCAGGTATCCCAAGATCTGCTAGAACAGAAAAGGAAGGGGAAATCCTCAATCCCGTGGGATTTTTTCCTCCCTAACCCCCCCCTTCTCCCTGGCTTTATCCTGTGTACAGCAGGTCTATAAATAGGACATGCAGGCACGGGACTGGCAGGACGGATTCCTACAGGCCACGGGTCACATGCAGCCCAACCACAACAACCCCCGAGACCCTACAGCGAGAAAAAGCTGCTGGTTTCCTCCCTCACCCCCTGTCCCAGCTGATCTGAGCAGCAAGAGCTTCCCCTGGCAGCGTTATCACACTGCTGCTTCCCCCAGCACCGCTATCTCCTCCTCACACCCCTGATGCCACAATGATTTTTTGCCTTTTCTTTTATACGTTTTTACAACTTCTGTATTCTTAGTGGTTTTTTGCCTACACTCTTGGCCTTGTTTGTCAGGCTAGGAGACTCAACATTTTAGAAGCTTCGTAGTTAGGGATCAGTGTGCCCCAGACACCAAGGTCCTCTCCAGAACACATTTTGTAAACGGAGATAGAACCATCCAGGGAAGGCTCCTTGGGGAGGGGGGCTCATTCGAGCCTCTCATTGGGGAATCTTTGGTAGATATACTAATTAGTGACACCTATAATGTTAAACCAGGTCTTTTGGGGGTGGGCATTGTGGGGTGCATTGAGGTGCATTCCACCTGGACGTGGTGCACCTAAGGATCCTTAATATAAATACAAAGGTAAAATCCCTTTTTCCCTTCTAACCGTTTTTGATTCTTGATCTTAAGACCAGGAAAAGGCATCACCCCTCCTCCCCCTAAAACCTCACAGCCGTTTAAACCCCAGAGGAGAAGCCCCAAAACCAAAATTGCATCACAGCTGCTGCACCCCACCATCAGCAGCCCTTGGTGCACAGCAAAGAGGTCAGAGGAGTTTCTCCAGGAACCCCAGCAGACCCTTCCCTTTGCACCCCACCAAAGTCTCCAGAGGTGCCTCAGCTTCAGGATAACCCTGGCTAAGGCTGACCCACAGCTCTCATCCCACCACAGCCCATCAGCCTGGAAACAGAAACAAGGCTGTCAGGCTTCCCAGGACACGGCAGCTTCACCCTGCAGAACTCCCCAGGCGGTGGCAGGAGGATGTTTGGGGCTTGCAAAGAGCCCCTCAGGTTGCTCCACCTTCCCCTGGACCGAGAGCAGAGAACACTTTAGGATCCAAAGCATCTGCTGATGCCATTTCTTGAAGGATGAGCAGGAAATAAACACCCACCAGCACGCCCGACCCTGGGCGGGACAGGATTCAGCTGAGTGCAGCCCCTCTCGAGGAGGGGACAGCGAGGCCGAAGGCTCTGCAGGAGCTGCTCAGAGCAGCTGCAGCCTGCGAGGGAGGAGAGCACCCGAAGGGCTGTGGCTGTGCTGGTGCTGCAGCATCCGCCCACAGCGCTCTGTGCTGTCGCAGAGGAGGAGGGAAGGAGGAGACACCACCCAAGTGCCGTCTCCATCCCTCCTGACCAGATCTGGGAGCCAGGGGCAGCTCCCTGCCTGTTTTCTCACGGACACAGCTCCTGGTAGTTGAACTCTGTCATTCCAGACATCGGCAGGATCCCACATCGCCCTCCCAGCAGCCGAGGCAGTGCCCACAGCAGCAAATCCCTTCACCTTTGCACCACAAAGGTCTCCTTCCCCAAAATCAAAGCGCACAAGTCCCATTTAACTTTATTTGAGGAAAACAACTACAACAACCCAACCCCCAAACCGGCTGCTCCGAGCCCAGCTCACATGACTCAGCCGAGGCAGCTCAGACCACAGGCAAGTCACAGCCCTGAAGCATCTCCCAGCTCCTGCACTGTCTGGGCCAAGCCCCTGCAGGCACAGACAGAGGCATCCACACCTTCTCCAGGGCTCTGAGGAAGGCAAAACCCGTCCCACCCTCCCTTCTACAACACCCCCCACTCCTCCAGAGCCAGGGGTGCTCAGCACAGCCCAAGCCATGTGTCCTGCTCAGCACCAGCCCTTCGCCTGGGCCGAGCTTTGTCCTTTGTTCTCTTTGCCAGGGCTTGTGACTCCGAGCCACAACAAAGCAAAGCCATAAAGGTTCAGCTGCAGCTCCCGATCCAGCTCAGCCTGCTGCGTCACCAGGTGAGCTTGGCGGCACCAAACCCGTGGTCTGGTGACTTCATCAGAGCTCTCGCTGCATTACCAAAGCTCGAATTAACTTTTCTTCAATTAAAAAAGAAAAAAAAAAACAAACCAACATGAGGCGCTCCTCCCCACATTTACTCCCTTCTAGCAAAGCCAGATCGCCGGCACAGGTCAGGTAACAGAATCCTAGAAAGGCCTGGGTTGGAAGGGATCCTAAAGATCATCTAATTTCAACCCTGCTAGACCTGGCTGCTCTGTCTCTGACAAAGTAACTCCCTCCCGAGACAAGCTGCAGCACTCACCTCTGCAGCTTCCATGCACAGAAAGCACGAGATTCCTCCCCAGTGAAGTTGCACTGATTTTTTTTTCCCCCTCTTTTTCTTACAGACCAATCCATTAACCTGAGTCTTGCACAAGCCTCCAGACACCCCGTGCTACGGAAATCCCTTCCCTTCATCTGCAACCCAGAGGGAAATGCCAGAAGGAAGCGATCTCTGCTGCATCACGCCCGCAGAGCATCCCTGAGAGTGGGATACGGGACTGAGGGATTCATTCCAGGCCAGAGGGATGCACGGCAGCTCCTCCAGCGCCATTCCCAAGCCATGGTCCTGGTCCTGGTCCAAGCCAGGCTGGGCTGTGCATCACGGGATGTTCCCAGCGTGCCAAACCGACCTCGGCGTCAGCTGACGAGCAGGGCTGCGGTGTTTTTCCTGCCTCTATCATAAAAACAAGGTTTCCTCTCTCCTCCCGTGACCCTTCCTGAAGGTTTGATGGCTTTTGAGGGTTCATTTTCCCTGCAACAACCCTCACCCCTGCGCCGCAGCGCACCCCTCACCCTGCATTTCGCATCCCGCACAAGTCACGGACAAAAATCCCCCAAAACGCCACTGGAAGAAGCGGGAGACGCTGCTGCTGTTGCCCCCGCGGGTGTTCCGTGGCCCTCACGGAGCCGTGGAAGGGGGTGCCCCATTCCCCCCGCCCCACAGCATCCCCTCCCTTACCGCCACCCGCTGCCGCCGCGCCCGCGCCCGCTGCGCTTCTTGTGCGCGTCCCCGACACTCACCGGGACTCACCGGGACTCACGGCCCCGCCCGCGCTCGGTAGCCACGGCCGGGGCAGCTCCCGGAGGCTGAGTCATCCCGGGCCGGCCCGCCCCCGGCGTGACAGCATCCTGCCGGCTGCCCGCCCCCGGAGCCCGCCTCCCTCCCTCCCTCCCTCCATCCCTGCTCCCGCCTCATTCCCTGCTCCTGACTGCTTCCCTCCNCTGCTTCCCTCCTCCTGCCTGCATCCCTCCTTCCTCCTGCTTCCCTTCTTCTTCCTCCTGCCTGCTTCCCTGCTCCTGCCTCCATCCCTCCTTCTGCCTCCCTGCTCCTGCCTCCGTCCCTGCTCCTCCCGACATCCATCCCACCTACTTCTCATAGCTCCAAGCTGCCTGCATCCTTCCTCAGTTCCACCTCCATCCTGCCTGTATCCCATCCTCCAGTCTGCTTC
>VZRS01013303.1:0-16224 GCA_013398055.1 Ifrita kowaldi | reverse complement strand
TTTTAATACTAATTCCGTCATTAAATCTCTTTTTTCTCAATGTCTTGGTGCCCATCTAAACATTTTCACACTCATTCCAGTATTAAATATGATTTTTAATACCTTTGTGCCCATCCAGACATTTCTATACAAATTCCAGCATTAAATCTCTTTTTTCCCAAGCCTTTGTGCCCATTTAAACATTTCCACATTAATTCCAGAATTAAATCTCTATTTTTTTAATGTCTTTGTGCACCTCTGGGGGCGGCGCAGGGAATTTCAGTCCGGCCTGGGGATGTCAGGATGGAAACTGCTGCTCCCCTGCTGAACTCGGGATTTTCCTGAATTAAAAAACCCCTCTGGATATTCCATTTAATTCCCTTCGGGGAGCGGCGTTTTAAGGTCGGAAATCCAACCCAATTCGCCCAAAATCCGTGAGCTGAGCCCAGCCTGGGCAGAGAGGAAGGGAAGGGTTTGGAATTGTGCTCCCATTCCCGTGGGAATTCCTCTGCCCCTGCTCAGGGCAGGGCTCGGCCTTTGGCTCATCCCTGCTCATCACCAGGGATTCCCGCAAGGAATCACTTCTGGGAATGCCCTAACGGGATCCGGCCCCGAGCCGGCCCTGGGTGTTGGGTTTTCATGGATGTTGGGATTCCTGGATGTTGTATTTTCCTGGATATCGGCTTTTCCTGGCTGTTGGCTTTTCCTGGATATTGGGTTTTCCTGGATGTTGTTTTTCCTGGGTGCTGGCTTTTCCTGGATGTTGGGATTCCTGGCTGTAGTGTTTTCCTGGCTGCTGGGTTTTCCTGGATATTGGGTTTTCCTGGATGTTGGGTTTTCCAGGGTGTTGTTGTGTTTTCCTAGATATTGGGTTTTCCTGGATGTTGGATTTTCCTGGCTGCTGGGTTTTCCTGGCTGCTGGGTTTTCCTGGATATTGGGTTTTCCAGGGTGGTGTTGTGTTTTCCTGGATATTGGGTTTTCCTGGATGTTGGCTTTTCCTTCCTATGGAAAACCCTTTGCTGTGTTCATGGAACAATCGTGGCGGCGATTTAGCCAAAAACTGGAAGTTTATTCCTTGGCCCAGACTTGGATCAGCCTCTGGATGGCCTGGCTTTTCCGGGATGTGCCCAAATCCCGAGGAAAGCTGGGATGAGAGGAGCGGGGTGTGGCCCACATGACCCCAGCCATGCTCCCGCTGGCCTCCCCTCCAACTTGATCCACGAACCCAAAGGAATTCTTTGTTTTCCTCCATCCCTCGGCCCAAACCTCGGGAGAGGAGCAGCGATTTGGGGAGTTTTTGTCTGGATTTGGAGTTTTTGTTGGGAATGGAGCAGCGATTTGGGGAGTTTTTGTCTGGATTTGGAGTTTTTGTCTGGATTTGGAGTTTTTGTTGGGAATGGAGCAGCGATTTGGGGAGTTTATCTTGGGAATGGAGCAGCGATTTGGGGAATTTTTGTCTGGATTTGGAGTTTTTGTCGGGAAGGGAGCAGCGATTTGGGGACTTTTTGTCGGGAATGGAGCAGCGATTTGCATAACTTCGCTTTCTCCGCTCTCACAAGTCCGAACAGATCCCTCCCCCCCTTCTCTCTCCTTCGACATCTGTTCCTGGATTTCTTGTTTTGTCCCTACCAAATTTCCAGGCTGTTGTTGCACAAAGTCCTGGATCCTGCAGAAAACTGGGATCCCAGGAGTGGGACCTCATCCCACCCGCCCCATCCGGGCTCCCAGCACCGATTTGGGGTCAGAATTTCTGCTGCTCCGTTTGATCTCGGTTAATTATGGCCAAAAATTGCGCTCGGGGGCCTCCTCCTTCCTCCCTCTTTGTTCTCCTCGTGGCTGTTGGAAAGTCGAGGTTCCCGTTGGAATGTCGGGGGTTATCTGGGATTCATTCCCTGCACAGGAGGAGGAGGAGGAGGTTTCCGAAGGGAAGGGATGAGCCGAGCGTGGCCTGCCCTGGGATTTATGCAAATCTGGGTATTTTTATGCCAATTTTGAGTCGGCCGCCGGGCTCGTTAGGGGAAGAGTGGCACGGCTGGCTGCGAGCCAGAGCACAGGGCTCGTTCCCGCCGTTCCCGCTTGGCTTTCAGGGATGGGGCTCCGATGGATGCGGGGCCACGGGGGAAGCGTGGATTTAGGGATTCAGGCTGCTGCTCCCAGGCTGGGAGGTGAAACCCCAGGCTTGGGATGAATCCTGATTCCCGCATCCCACATTTCCCCCTCTGGAAGGTTCCTCTCAGCTCTGCCCCTAGGGATGTCCAGGATTTGTTTCCCGGCTGGAATTACCATGGAGCTGCCTCTCCCAGCCCCACCCTGCTCGAATCATTCCCTAATCATTCCCCCTTAGGAACTTTTCCTGTGTCCCATCCTTGTGACATCCATTGGGAATGGGAATGGCCAAGAAATCCCTGGGCTGGGAGGTGAAACCCTGGTCTCAGGATGATTCCCGATTCCTTCACCCCACATTTCCCTCTGGAAGGTTCCTCTTGGCTCTGCCCCTTGGGATGTCCAGGATTCGCTCCTGGGCTGGGAGGTGAAACCCCAGGCCCGGGATGATTCCCGATTCCCTCATCCCACATTTCCCCTCTGGAAGGTTCCTCTTGGCTCTGCCCCTCGGGATGTCCAGGATTCGATTCCCATCTGGAATTACCATGGAACTGCCACACCCTGCCCTAATTGTTCCTGGACATTCCCTTTACCAGCTTTTCCTGTGTCCCAGCCTTGTGACATCCATTGGGAATGGGAATGGCCAAGAAATGCCTGGGCTGGGAGGTGAAACCCCGGTCTCGGGATGATTCCATCATCCCACAGTTCCCCCTCAGGAAGGTTCCTCTTGGCTCTGCCCCTTGGGATGTCCAGGATTGGATTCCTGGCTGGAATTACCACGGGGCTGCCTCTCCCAGCCCCACCCTGCCCGAATCATTCCTGGACATTCCCCTTAGGAACTCCAAGGAGAGCGGATTTGGAAGCAGAGGAGAGGTCCAAGCTGGAAATCCTTTGCCAGCCAGAACTGAGGTTTTATTCCTGCTTTTCCCATATTTCAGGTGAGGTTCCTTTGGGTAGAAACCCAAAATTTGGCCGAAGAATTTGGTAAAAACCCAAGATTTTTAGAAAATAATTCTGTAAAAGCCCAAGTTTTTGGGAGAGTAATTTAGGGCCGCTTGGATCCCTCATGGAGGGATATTTGTGGCAATCCAGGAGCAATTTAAAGCTGGAATTTTATGAAATCCTTCATGGAGTTCCATCAGGAAATGACCTCTGGGGCAGATTTCTGGGGTTCGGTCTCCTGGGGTTCAGCCCTGTCCCTCTCTCCCTCTTCCCTGAATTTTCAGGGATGAGTCCTGGGGGATACAAAGCTCATCCTCCAGTCCCTCGGTGAAATTTGGATTATCCTGGTATGGGGAAGGTGAGATCCTTGGCAGAGATGTGGAAAACCTCAGGGAATAAAGTCTTGAAGGAATTTTCCAGGCAGCAGCAGGAGCCAGAGGGGTGGGAGACGCTCCTGGAAGTTCTGGAATCAGGATGGGTCCTCCCAGAATGTCCAGGGTGGCGGGAGATGCTCCAGGAATTCCTGGGAACAGAATGGTGGGAGATGCTCCTGGAATTCCTGGGAGGAGCAGGATGGATCTGGAGATGCTCAGGGAATTCCTGGGAGGAGCAGGATGGGTCTGGAGATGCTCAGGGAATTCCTGGGAGGAGCAGGATGGGTCTGGAGATGCTCCTGGAATTCCTGGGAGGAGCAGGATGGGTCTGGAGATGCTCTGGGAATTCCTGGGAGCAGGACGGGCCCTTCCAGCATTTCCTTCCAGCCCCAGTTCTCCCCTTCCCGATCCAGCCAGCGCTTGGAGGAGCTTTCAGAGGGAAGTGCTGGGATGCCACAGGCAGAAAATTCCTGGTGCTGCCAGGACAGGACCTCCAGCCCACTCAGCTCCTGTAATTCCACAGGAAAATTCCTGGTGCTGGACCTCCATCCCGCTCAGCTCTCTCTGCCCCATCCATCCATCCATCCCTGAGCCCAGCTGGGATCAGGGCTTCCCTCCACCTCCCGCTTTTCCTGGGCAGGAAAACCTTCCCTGCTGTTCCTTTGTGTGGCTGGCAGCAGCTGCAGCTGGTTCCCGTCTTTCCCGTGAAATATTCCCGGCTTTCCAGAGGCGCGGGATGGCTTTGAGGGAAGGGGTTAAATTAAAACCAGGCTCAGCCCTTTCCCCGTGCCCTGCACAGCGAAGGAGGGGGAACATCACATTTCCTCGCTGGAAACTCCTGGGCATGGCCGGGATGCCGTTTTCTGGGAAAATCTGGATGCAGTGCAGGGAAGCCGATCCCATCAAAGCAAATCCAGCTGCCAGGAGCACTTGGAATTGTGCCAGGCCCTGGGCAGGACAACCCTGGGCTGGTTCTGCTGCACCTCGTAAGCCCCTGATCCCACATCCCCACCTTCCATCCCGCGTTTCGGAGCGTTCCCGTCGTATTCCCGGCCACGGGGAGGGAGGAGAGGGGGAAATATTCCAGTGGGAAATGGAAGGAAACTCAATTCCATCCTGCCTGGGCTGGGAGTGGAAATGAAACCGAGATTTCCCCGGGTGGAAGGGGAAGCTGTGAGTGTGCAGCTCTTTCCCTCGGCTTTCCCACCCCTTCTCCTGCCTGGAATCATCCCAAGGTGGGACAGGACACTCTGCATTCCCATTTTTGTAGGGAAAGCTGGGTTTGTGGGATTTTTGAGGCTCTGTAATTGCGGGGTTGGTGGTGAGGAACTGCTGGGTTATAATCAAGAGCTGAATTTTTGGGGTGAGGGGAGGGGAAAAAATAATCCAGCAATAGCTGGAACAGCCGTGAATGCCTGGAATTCATCACTGGAAGTGCCGGGAAATGGGGCTGGAGAACTCCTGGGTGCGCCCTGCAGTTCCTGGGCCTTATCTCGGGCTAGAAGAGAGATAAGGGTGGTGGAAGAGACAAGTGGCATCCCTAAAACCCTTCATGGCACGGGACGTTTCTTTTCCGGGTGGGAATGGGAATTTGGGTTGATTCCAGAAAAATCCTGGCTGCTGGGAGGGTGACAACCGAGGGTCTCCAAACCCTTCTGGCCAAATCAATATCCAGGAATTATTCCATGGGATTTTTTTTCCCAAAAAACCTTACATTGATGACAGGATAAAGCATTACCAACAACTCAATAATGGGGAGCATCGACTTCACAGAATCCCAACTGCTCTGGGTTGGGAGGGACCTTAAATCCCATCCCATTCCAGCCCCCATGGGCAGGGACACCTCCTGCTATCCCAGATTGCTCCAATTAATCGGAGGAATTGGGTGGAGAGAACTTCCCACCAGCCAGACTTTGGTGCTTGACGTTGCCGAATAATCAGATTTTTTAAAAATAAAAAATTAAGAACAACATCACGAGGCATTCCTAAAGTTCATGAGTAAAAAAAGGATGGATCATTACGGCCCCATTCCTGGGGGAGAGGTTTCCAGTGTCGGGAAAAGAGGGAATGCTGCGTTCTTTCCCTCACACCTCCCGGTGAATTAAAATTCGGGAGATTTGTGGGAGCACAAAGAGGCTGAAAAATGGTGATTCCAGCTGAGGAGAAACGTGGCAGGTTGGAAATGAAAACACTTCCTGTGCGCTTTGCACGGGACCTGGAACTTCGCTCCTCCTGACATCCATAAAAACCGAGGCTCTCGTCCCTGCGTTTAAACAGCAAGATTGAAAAACGGAATATTTTAATTAAATTTCTCTCCTAAACGGGGAATTTCTGGGTTTTCTTGAGGTAAAAGCAAGGCAGGGCCTGATCTTCTCCTCCCTGGGCTGGTTCCTGCCTTGTCCTGGGAAATCCTGCTGCGGGATTTGGGGAATAAGGTTCAAACCACGCCTGGGGCCTCATTCCTCACCTCAGGAACAGCTGGGAAGCCTCAGTTTGTCCTCAGACGCTGAAAGCCACGGAAATTCCAACGGTTTCCATGAGTATTTTAAAAGGGAAGGAGGAATTTTTAATTCTATTCTGTTTTAATTCTATTATTTCTGTTAATTTGACGAATCCCTCTGTGAATGTTCGGTCATTCCCTCGGCTCCATCCTGCTGTGGCAGCTTCTCCCAGCTGAGCCTCTTCCAAGTGCCCAAAAAATTCCAAACTGGATGCCCCAAATTCCCTGGAAGTCCTGGCAGGAGGCAGAGTTTGGAACAGGATCGTTACTGATGTTCACATCTCCCCACGGTGCCATCACATTTCGTGTCCCGAGGCCACGCTCCGACCTGGCGGCTTCTCCATGGAAAAAAACCTCCAGGTTTGGGTTCAAAAAGAGGGCAGGGAAAAAGCCCTGAGCAGCCGATCCTGGTTTTTCTGTCCATAAATGGTTGGAATTCTGGAAAATCGGACACAATGCAGGTTAAGAGAGGGATTTGAGGCAAAGTCTGACGGAGATTCTGCACAACCTTGAGGAATCAAACATCGGCAGCAGCTTTGTTAGCCCAGGCTCGATGGTGTTGGACCTCAGATGGGGATTCCTGGGAGAAATTCCCCTCAAAGTTCCTTAAAAATATCAGGAATTCATCATTCCTGCGGGCTGGGGAGGGTTTTTATTCCCTTTTTGAAGATTCCGGCTCTGGTTTAAGCTCAGCTTTTGCTTAGAGGAAGAAAGAGACCAAACCCAAGGGGGGATCCCGAGGAAGGAACCCAAACCCAATGGAGGATCCAAGGAAGGAACCCAAACCCAAACAGGGATCCCAAGGAAGGGCCCCAACCCCAAGGAGAGATCCCAAGGTAGGAACCCAAATCCAATGGGGGATCCCAAAGAAGGAAGCCAAACCCAAACTGGGATCCCAAGGAAGGAGCCCAAACCCAAGGGGGGATCCTGAGGAGGGAACCCCAAACCCAAACTGGGATCCCAAGGGAGGGACCCAACCCCAAGGAGGGATCCCGAGGAAGGAACCCCAAACTCAAAGTGGGATCCTGAGGAAGGAACCCAAGGTGGGATCCCAAGGAAGGAACCCAAATCCAATGAGGAATCCCAAAGAAGGAACCCAACCCCAAGCTGGGATCCCAAAGAAGGAACCCAAACCCAAACTGGGATCCCAAGGAAGGAGCTGAGCCCTAAGGTGGGATCCCAAGGTAGGAACCTAAATCCAAGGTGGGATCCCAAAGAAGGAACCCAAACCCAAACTGGGATCCCAAAGAAGGAGCCCAAACCCAAGGAGGGATCCTGAGGAAGGAACCCAAACCTGTTTATGGAAGGTGATTTTTCCCTCTGGTTTCCGGTAAAACCCCCAATTTTGTGCCATTTTGGGTAAGATTTCCAGCTGTGCCTGTGTGTCCGGGTGCTTCCCACCCCGGGCCACTCTTCAGCTGGCTGAAGGTGATTTATCTGCAGAACACAGGACAATGGAATATTTGACATTTGTTTTGAAATATAAATATAAATATAAATGTAAATATTATAAATCCCACCAATCCCTGACTCCTTTACACTATTTTAAAACCCGCCTGTGTGATCCACAGGCTGCTGGCACCAGCAGCTCCCTGCTTTAGCAGATCGACCTTCCCAAGCCCAAAAAACGGGAATTAACTGCAGAAATTCCCCTTCCTTTGTCCAGAGCTGGTTTTTTTTGCCCCAAACCAAACTTCACGTTCAAAATCCTCTTTTCTGCCCCAGCGTTTCGAGGCCGTCCTCATCTGCTGTCTCCAGCCGGGCTGACAGAAGCGAGGTTGGTTCCTGATTTTTTTCCCATTTCAATGACAAACTTTCAAAAAATCCCTTCCCAAATCCCTCCAGTGCCTCCTTTTTCCCTTGGTTTTCCCCTCAGGAGCTCCAAGGATTTGCCCCGGGGTAGGTGACACCTCCCGGGCACGCTCAGGGTAACGCAGATTTCAGCTGCAGGGAGAAGCAGAAATTTTCTGTCTTTGAAGGATTTTTTCCCTCATCCCACGAGAAAGTTTTGGGTCTCAGCCCTGCTGAAAACTGACGGGAGGACGTCTCAGTGCTCATTTTTCACAGATTTTTCACTGTTTTTTCCATTTTGGGCATTTCCAGGGATGAGGAGGAGATGAGCAAAGAGATCCCAAAGTTTCCCGTCCTCATGGAGAGTCTCTGCCAGCTCCGGGAGGGGAGGATGGGGCTGGGCCTCTGCTCCAGCACCACCAAAATGGGATTTTCCTCCATTTTTGGGTCATTTTCCTGCATTTTGGGGTCATTTTTCTTCATTTTGGGGTCATTTCCCTGCAGTTTTTGGGGTCATTTTCTTCATTTTTTGGGGCTGTTTTCCTGAATTTTTTAGGGGTCGTTTTCCTGCATCTTTTTTGGGGTCATTTTCTTCATTTTTTGGGGTTGTTTTCCTGCATTTTTTAGGGGTCGTCTTCCTGCATCTTTTTTGGGTAATTTTCTGCATTTTTGGGTAATTTTCCTGCTTTTTTGGGCCGTTTTCCTGCATCTTTTGGGGTCGTTTTCCTGCATATTTTTGGGTCATTTTCCTGCATCTTTTTTTGGGACATTTTCCTGCATCTTTTTGGGTGGTTTTCTGCATTTTTGGGTCGTTTTCCTGCATTTTTGGGTCGTTTTCCTGTATTTTTGTAGTCATTTTCCTGCATCTTTTGGGGTCGTTTTCCTGCATCTTTTTCNATAAATATAAATATAAATATAAATATAAATATAAATATAAATGTAAATATTATAAATCCCACCAATCCCTGACTCCTTTACACTATTTTAAAACCCGCCTGTGTGATCCACAGGCTGCTGGCACCAGCAGCTCCCTGCTTTAGCAGATCGACCTTCCCAAGCCCAAAAAACGGGAATTAACTGCAGAAATTCCCCTTCCTTTGTCCAGAGCTGGTTTTTTTTGCCCCAAACCAAACTTCACGTTCAAAATCCTCTTTTCTGCCCCAGCGTTTCGAGGCCGTCCTCATCTGCTGTCTCCAGCCGGGCTGACAGAAGCGAGGTTGGTTCCTGATTTTTTTCCCATTTCAATGACAAACTTTCAAAAAATCCCTTCCCAAATCCCTCCAGTGCCTCCTTTTTCCCTTGGTTTTCCCCTCAGGAGCTCCAAGGATTTGCCCCGGGGTAGGTGACACCTCCCGGGCACGCTCAGGGTCACACAGATCTGAGCTGCAGGGAGAAGCAGAAATCTTCTGTCTTTGAAGGATTTTTTCCCTCATCCCACCACGAGAAAGTTTTGGGTCTCAGCCCTGCTGAAAACTGACGGGAGGACGTCTCAGTGCTCATTTTTCACAGATTTTTCACTGTTTTTTCCATTTTGGGCATTTCCAGGGATGAGGAGGAGATGAGCAAAGAGATCCCAAAGTTTCCCGTCCTCATGGAGAGTCTCTGCCAGCTCCGGGAGGGGAGGATGGGGCTGGGCCTCTGCTCCAGCACCACCAAAATGGGATTTTCCTCCATTTTTGGGTCATTTTCCTGCATTTTGGGGTCATTTTTCTTCATTTTGGGGTCATTTCCCTGCAGTTTTTGGGGTCATTTTCTTCATTTTTTGGGGCTGTTTTCCTGAATTTTTTAGGGGTCGTTTTCCTGCATCTTTTTTGGGGTCATTTTCTTCATTTTTTGGGGTTGTTTTCCTGCATTTTTTAGGGGTCGTCTTCCTGCATCTTTTTTGGGTAATTTTCTGCATTTTTGGGTAATTTTCCTGCTTTTTTGGGCCGTTTTCCTGCATCTTTTGGGGTCGTTTTCCTGCAAATTTCTGGGTCATTTTCCTGCATCTTTTTTTGGGACATTTTCCTGCATCTTTTTGGGTGGTTTTCTGCATTTTTGGGTCGTTTTCCTGCATTTTTGTGGTCATTTTCCTGCATCTTTTTTTGGGACATTTTCCTGCATCTTTTTGGGTGGTTTTCTGCATTTTTGGGTCGTTTTCCTGTATTTTTGTAGTCATTTTCCTGCATCTTTTGGGGTCGTTTTCCTGCATCTTTTTCGGTCGTTTTCTGCATTTTTGGGTCGTTTTCCTCCATCTTTTGGGGTCATTTTCCTCCATCTTTTTGGGTAGTTTTCTGCATTTTTGGGTCGTTTTTCTCCATTTCTGGGTCGTTTTCCTCCATCTTTTGGGGTCGTTTTCCTGCATCTTTTTGGATCATTTTCCGACATCTTCAGGTCGTTTCCCTGCACTTTTCAGGTCGTTTTCCCCATCCCCAGCTGGAGCTGCTGGTGTCCCTGCTGCTGGAAGGACGCCGCGGCGCAGGGACACCCCGGGCAGGTGACAGGGATCAGCTGCTGCCTCCAGCTATTCTCGGTGCCAGGAATTGCTATTTTTACTCGGAGCAGCAGCGAGCTGAGCTCCCGCAACGCGTGACAACCCTGCTCGGTTTAAAGAGATTCCGTTAATTTCAGCATTAGGAGGAATTTCAACTCAATTATTTAAAAAATAGGGACCTTTCCAGCAGCTCCTCATCAGGCAGCGCTGCCACGTCTCCATTCCTCCTCATTCCCGGTGTTTTTCTGTGGAGAATCCAGAGCTTCACTCCCCAAAGCCAACGCAGGCAGCTTTGGGCACTCGGAGAGCAAAGCTGCTGCCGAATTAAATTAAAACTTCCCAATTTGGTGTTTGGAGAGCAGCAAACCACCGGCAGAGCCCTGCCAAGGACAGAACCCAAGGGAACAGAAGGGGAGGAATGGATGTTTCACTGTGGGAGTGTGCAGGGGGAACTTCCAGAACCTCTGGAGCTGCAGCCAGGCTTTGAAGCGCCTCGGTGAGGGATTTTTGCTCCTCACTGGGCTCTTGTGGCTTTAAAACTTTATTGTTACAGATTTGTGGGATATCCTGAGTGGGGAGGGATCCACAGGATCGAGTCCAGCTCCTGGAGCCTGACAATCCCACCCCGGGCATCCCTGGGAGTGTTGTCCAAATGCTCCTGGAGCTCTGGCAGCCTCGGGGATCCTTGGACACCACGGAATTTCCTTGGCTTGGGGTTTAAACCTGGCTGGGGCAATATTTGGGTGGGACACCTCTTTGGGAATCGCCAGTATTTTATTAATGTGAAAACGTGGCCTCCTGAGATCTGAAAGGGTTCCTCTGCTGGGAGCTCCGGCAGCCTCGGGGGTGCCGGTCAGTCCCAGACCACCTTTCCCCAGAATCCATCCCAACCCCCCTGAGAGGTTCTCACCGTTCACATTTTCAATTTCCCAGCAGAGGAACTCCAGGGAAACGGTTTGGGCTGGGAAGGGGAGGAAGGCACCTGAATGACGACCACGAACAGCTGGGGCAGGGCGCTGGGAAAGATTTTCCCAGGTGCTCCTGGGGGAACGTGAATTTTGCACCCATCCTGCCAGGTCGTCTTTTGCCCACTCCTGGCTGGTTTTCCTTGTAGAAACCCTGTTTATTCCCATCCCTGTTTTTGCAATTTCTGGATCGAGTTTCCCTGGGTAAAATTCCTGAGGCACCTATGAAACCCCTGCCTTCCTCGTGGGGGTTTATTGACAAACGGCTGCAGCCGCCCCCTCCCCTCGTTTGATTTATTGAACAGTTAAAAGTTTCTCTTTAAAGAACAAAAACAACCCAGAAAAAACCCGGCCCTGAGGCGTTTTTCCCTTTTTGCAGAAGGTCAGCAGGGACGGTTCGGTTTTCCTCTGGGATAAAGGATCCTCTGGAGAAGTTTGTGCAGTTCCAGGGGGAAATGAAACATTGCCAGTGCTGGGAAGTGAAATCGCCTCCATTTGGAGATGGGAACATCCTGCTGGATTTTATTCCTTTTCTTCAGGGATATTGATGGGGTTACCAGGGGTTGTTTTATTGCGAGGCCCATCTGTGGCTGTGGCCCCTCTGCCCTGGAAACTTGCAATTCTCAGGACTCAATAACGCAAATTAGGTGTGTGTTAATTAATTATTTCAGAAATCCTGTTGAAGTCATGGAATCAGAATGGTTTGGGTTGGAAAACTCAAACTCCCGTTCCACCCCTGCCGTGGGCAGGGACACCTCCCACTGTCCCAGGGTGCTCCAGCCCCATCCAGCCTGGCCTTGGGCACTGCCAGGGATGGGATGAGCTTCTCTGGGATCCAGGATCAACTCCTGCAGCTGGGAGAGCTGAGCTGAGCATGTGCCAGAGTGGGATGGGACTGGGAATGTGGCAGGAGGAGGGAAAAGCTCTTTCCGTTGTTTTTCTGTTAATACTGAATTTAGGGAATGTTTTCTTTCCTATTGCTGTCAACACAGGGCGGGCAGAGCTGAGAGGTGCCAGAGGGGTTAACCTGGAATTACAGAATCATGGGATATCCTGAGCTGGAATATCCACAGGGATCGTTGATCCAGCTCCTGGACCCCAACAATCCCCGCCCTGGGCATCCCTGGCAGCGCTGTCCAAGGTTGGACGGGACTGGGAGCAGCCTGGGACAGTGGGAGGTGTCCCTGCCCATGGCAGGGGGGGCACTGGATGGGCTTTGAGGTCCCTCCAACCCAAACCATTCCAGGATTCCATAAATGACATTGGCAAGGTCACAGAGTCACAGAATACCCTGAGCTGGAAGGGACCCACAGGGGTCACGGATTCCAGCCCCTGGCCCTGCCCAGACACCCCAAATCCCACCCTGGGCATCCCTGGCAGCGCTGCCCAAACGCTCCTGGAGCTCTGGCAGCCTCGGGGCCGTGCCCATTCCCTGGGGAGCCTGGGCAGTGCCCAGCACCCTCGGGGGGAAGAACCTTTCCCTCATCTCCGGCCTGAGCCTGCCCTGGCCCAGCTCCAGCCGTTCCCTGGGCGCTGTCCCTGTCCCGGGGAGCAGAGATCGGAGCTGCCCCTGCTGGAACAGGTAAATGGGAATTTCTCAGTGAATCCAGAGTTGGACCAGACTCAGAAGCTGCAAAAATCCATCAGAGATTGAGGTAAAGTGGAAAAAAAACCCCCATTCCAGCTGACTCCGTGGTCCCAGCGGTGAAACTCCAATGAACGTCGAGCTCCGCAGCGTGCAAAGATTCCTCCTGGGATGCTGGACACGGGCTGGAATTCAGCTGGGATGTTCTCCTGGTCCAAGCAGGATGTTATGGGGAATTACAAGCGCTGGGCAGTAAGGGAACGGGGGGAGCTCACCTGGGACGTTTCACAGTTGAGCCGCTCTGTCCCTGCTAAGCCAAACAGAGCAGGGCCTGGTTTATCTCCGGCCGTGTGGGAGAGGAGTCGGTGCCAAATCTGCTTCCAACCTTTTCCTTACACCCGGAATCCGTCCCCTGAATCCCTCCCTGAGGGAAACCTGGGCTCAGGAGCAGTTGGTCTGTCCTAGACTCGGGTCTGGGTTTGGTTTAGGCTTGGCTTGGCTTTGGCTTCCACAGCCCGGTTGCTTCCCGTGCTGAGGCAGATGTTTATTCCTGAATCTTGTTGGGATTTTTTTGTTTTCTCCATGCTTTTTAGGGTTTTTTTAAAATCCATAATTCCCCTGGATAGGTTTGAACGGGATTGACTTCAGCTCTCTACTGCCAGTGTTGTTTCTAAAGCCTTTTCCCTTTTCCCTTTTCCATTTTCCCTTTTCCCTTTTCCCTTTTCCCTTTATTTTCCTTTTCCCTTTATTTTCCTTTTCCTTTTTTCTTTTTTTTCTTTTTTCTTTTTTTTTCTTTTTTCTTTTTTCTTTTTTCTTTTTTCTTTTTTCTTTTTTTTTCTTTTTTCTTTTTTCCTCTTCATTTTCCTTTTTTCATTTTCTTTTCCTATTTTTCTTTTCCTTTTATTTTCCTTTCTTCTTTTCCTTTTCCTATTTTTCTTTTCCTTTTATTTTCCTTTCTTCTTTTCCTTTTCCTTTTCCTTTTCCTTTTCCTTTTCCTTTTCCTTTTCCTTTTCCTTTTCCTTTTCCTTTTCCTTTTCCTTTTCCTTTTCCTTTTCCTCTTCCTCTTCCTCTTCCTCTTCCTCTTCCTCTTCCTCTTCCTCTTCCTTTCCCAGTTTAATTTTCTTTGCAGACTCTAATTCACTTTGACTCTGTTATTTTTATGACACTGTTCCCCAATCCTTTCTTTTCGTCTTTCTTTGGGATTCTTTCCTTTTACCTTTTTTGGGATCCTTTCTTCTTGCCTTTCTTTGCTTTTTCTCTGCCTTATTTCCTGCATCTTCTGAGGGAGATTTATCCCACTTAGTCTGGAGCTTTTCTTCATCATTTCCCACCTCCTCCTCCTTCTCCGAAATGCCAATTCCTGTGAATTTTACACCCAATACCAAAGCTGTTCCCATCCTTAAACTCATCTAACCAGAAGTTTTGGGGTTTTTCTTAATATTTTCCCTTGAGTCAAAGGTGTATTTTACCATTTTCTGGTTTTATTCTTAATTTAGTCGATAACCTTAAATAATTCATGATTTACATGAGGCACCTGGGACTGGGAATGTCCTTGGGGGGCCCGAATTTTTAATTTCCTGCTCTCCCTGTGCACCCCAGGCCCCTCTTATGGCTGATTCTCCATCCCATCCATTCAGGAATTGGGAATTGTGGCCTGCCAGCATTCCTGGGAGAGGCTCTTCCTGCCAGGAAACTCTGAGGATCTCCCCCTGGATGAGGAAAAGGAGGAATAAAAGGAAATATTCCGGTTTGTGATCAAACAGCACCACTGAGACAGATTCCAGCTGGAGGATCCTGGGACAGAACCAAACCTGCCCCAAAATCTGATGGAATGGCTGCCCTGGGATGGTTTTTTGGGAACAGGAGGAGCAGTGGGACCTCTCCAGGACAGGGCAGAGAATTTCGCCCCCTCAGGGGCCCAGTCAGGCACCTCCCAGTCCCCTGAGCATGACGCTCTCGAGCTCTTTAACCAATTAATTAATCCAGCAACGGATATTTCCATTAATTTCCCTGATTTCTGCTTCCCTGGGAGCTGTTTAGCTGGGAATCAAGCAGTTATTCCCTGCTAAAAATCAGGAACAACAAGGATTTCTGTTATTTATTCTGAACGTCAGTTCCTGGTGCGCACCAGAGGTTTTGGGATTTCGTTATCCCATCCCAAAGACTTAAAGGAGTTCCTAAGGACAGGCCACGTCTTCCACTGGAGCAGCTGCTGCGACTGATAAAAATAGGCCTGGTTTTAGGCAAGCTGGGCTATTAATTCCAGTTTTAATCGGCTGGTTTAATAGAGATCCAAATTCTTCCACACTTGAATTCTCCTGTGTGCCACTCACTGCTTTGTGTCAATGTCCAATGCATATTTTTAGTGTAAATAATCAATATTTCTGGTCAAATCTCCCAGCTCAGTGTTTATTCAACCTTTTAAAATCCATTTTTGGAGCTCCTACCTGCGGCTGCCGCTCAGCTCCCGGCTGAGCTCATTTTCTCCAGAGTTAATGAGAACAAATCCTTTGAACTCTCAGCTTTTTTCTGGCTGATTTGGTGCAGGGCTCTCCCTGACTGCCTTTCCAGGGAAATTGCTGGGAGGAATTATCAAGGGTTCCACCGTGAAAAAGTCTGATTCAATTAATTAGAAATTCAGGGCTTGGCCTTTGGCCAAAGTGTAATTTGCTTTCCCCCAGCCCGATTTGAAATGAAATCTTTGGGCAGGTTTTAAGCTAAAAAAAGGAATAATCACAAGTTTTCTCAGCTCTTCTTTTCTACTGTTAAAAAAAACCAAACCCAAATAAAATCCAATGGACCAACCAAAAAAAATCCCCAAAAATCCCAAAACCCCAACGAATGAAATGTGTGGAAGCATTTAAATACGAAAATGAAACTTGGGGAGTTCTAAGCCAGGCCTGGCTGTGCAGGGAGGGTGTGCTGGGATCAGATGCTGATCCCAAATCCATCAGTGGGATGGAGATGAGGCCCAGTGCCTGTGCTGGTCCCAGTACAGCTCTGGAGCTGCCTTGGGCATTGCAGCTTCTGTGGAATCCTCCCAGGGTTTGGTCTGCAGAACATCCAATGGATTTTTTCAGTGTAAATAATCAATATTTCTGGTCAAATCTCCCAGCTCAGTGTTTATTCAACCTTTTAAAATCCATTTTTGGAGCTCCTACCTGCGGCTGCCGCTCAGCTCCCGGCTGAGCTCATTTCCTCCGTTCCTGCAGGCCCAGCCTGGGCTGGGATCGGGGCAAAACCTGAGCCAGGGATCATCCTCAGGGTGGAATTCTGACCTGCGGCTTGGGCTGCCCCACTCCCCAAACCCCTGCATCTGGGGTTACTCAGGGACTCCAAATTTTCCACCCATCCTTCCTGGTGGAGGCACCTGGGTACTCCCAAATCTCTGCGGGACCGGGATCCGAGCACAGCCAGAGGTCACTCCTGGGCCACTCCGCCAGGAACCCAAGGCCAGGGTGTGGGGAGAGGTTCTGTGTCCCAGATTTCCAGCCTGGTGAGGATCCTCTTC
>VZRS01013302.1:0-38210 GCA_013398055.1 Ifrita kowaldi | reverse complement strand
GTTTGGAGACTGGCTGGGCATCACTCTGCCATGACCTGGTACGCCGTCTCCCACGTTTTGCACCCCCTGAACCCACTTTTTCTTCTTCACTTAATAAATTGTTTTTTATCTCAACTCAAGATTATCTTGATTTTGTTCTTCCCATTTTCTCCTCCATCTCACTGTGGAGAGCCGCTGCAGCGAGTGAGTTAGGAGCTATATGGGTGCTTGGCTGCTGCCCAGGGTGAACCTGGCACAATGAGTCAAATTGAAAACCCATCCCGGACTGGTGTACTCTCTTCTCAGATTCTGATCTAGAACTTGCCCCAGTATCCAGTGTCTAAAAACCTCTATTACTCTAGATACTTGTATGGCCCTTTAACTCCAAATATCTGAGCTGAGTATAATCCTCAGCCCAGCTCTACAGTCTGAGGAAGCATTTGTTATTCCCATTCTGCTCAGGAGTAAAGAGGTGGAGAGAGACTACAGGAAAAGATTTTCAGAGTTGTTTAAAAATTTTGGCTTCATTTGCAGAAAGAACATTTACACACCAACCATCTTTTAGTAGCAACCTGAAGGCTTGTCAGAGCTCAAAAACAATCCCTTTGCAAGTCTGAGGACTTTACTGACCTCTCTACTACTGCCCCTCCAAGTACAGGACTCACAAATATGGACCTTCACTAACAAGCCAGCAAGTTTCCTTATTCTCAGGGCCACAAGGCATCATTCTGATGTGGAAGATCAAGTGCAGCTGAAAAAGCACCCTCTCTCACTGAAATTACTGCTTCTGAGAAATCCCTGTGCTGTAACACTGCTGACAAGGGTGGAGATGCTTCCAAGATATCTCGCTCTCTAGGCAGCCCATCTGTTTCTGACAGCTCAACTTCTGGTCAGCAACTGACCCAATGAGTCACTCTGGTTGTACTGTACAGAGCTCAGAGGCAGACAAGCAATATTTCATCACGTACTTGGCCACACTTGCAATCAGCAGATGCGTAAGAACCACTTTGGGCACGGATACTTTACTTCTTTCCTGTGAGGAAGTCACACAGCTCACCGCTACCGAGTTGAGCATGCTGAATTATTAATTACCACATTGATTCTATTCAGCCACTCCCTGTGATCTTTCCACTACCAAAAGCTTTGAAAGTTTGCCAAGTAGCAATTCTGTGTAAAAAGTCTGAAGAAAAAAGGAAATCCTTAAGAAGCAGCATAACTGCCTCCACCAAAGAAATGGGGTGCATGAAGTGAATAATGTGCAAATGAAATGAGTTCTCCTTCAATCTACTTATTATAATGCCTGAGCATTTCAGAAACTTCAATACATAATTGTATTTATCATCCTGACACCCATACTTAAGTGCAGCAGTACTGTTATCTCATTTTACAGATTTAAAATTGAGGAATTACATGATTCAGTGATGATTTCTCAGGAAGCCATTTACACGGGACGCAATCCAGGCGTCCTAAGCTGCAAGGAAATTGGAGAACCTTACAGACATTTGAGAAAAATGGTCATCTCCATTAGAATTACACAGAAGGATGAGGTCATTAGCCCACTTGTTAGATTCAGGCTTGGAACAGGCTTAGCTTATGTTTTTTAACATGCTGGACACAGAGAAACTGCCTCCTTTGGACAAAACAACACAAGGAATTACTTGATATGTTCGAACAAATATTTTCTTCAAAACAAGTGACAAAAAACATGGGGTTTAGACCACCTCTAAAATCAGGCAATTGCAGAGACCCCGTTTCTCAGTTTCGTAGTTTATATGTGTATCTAATTTTTTTTTAATTACAACAAAGCTACCCTTTCCCACTACCCTCTGAAAATCACTTGGGACTATATTTAGTTTGATATGACTTCAGAATACCAGTTCAGCAGAACTTTCAGTTGCAGACCATGCTACACCTTCACAAACAATTACAAATCGTAATTCAGTTGTGGTTCAAACAATTACAGAAGATGAGGAGATGGTGAGGAGAAGCAGTAGGACCATATAGCATAAGCTGGTCAACTTACTGACACAGAGAAAGAAGACAAAGGAGAGAAATTTATCTGGAGTGGTGAATGATAGACTGGAGACAAAATTTCCCCCTCCCTGGGAGTGTTCAGGGCCAGCCTGAGTGGCGCTCTCAGCAACCTGGTCTAGTGGAAGGTGTCCCTGGCCATGGCAGGGGGTTTGGAACAAGATGATCTTTAAGGTCCCTTCCAACCCAAGACACTCCATGACTTCCATATGATTCAGCTTCCAAGATACTCAAATAGACTGCACTGCTCTGGTGAAAGCAGCCCCCAAGGTTCCTGGCTTCTCGTTCCTGCACTGATAGACCTGTAAGTAAAGAACCTTCCTATCTGAATAATCAGCAAAGAGAGATAAAAGGTATCTTACCACTGTGAATGACTCCAGTTTCTGTTCCTATTTTTCTATCTTCTCCAATAGACTGTATCTCCTGCAAAAATAGCTGGAAGTTAAAAAAAAAAAAGTACTTATTTAATTTACTCTCAATTTACTGTCTTCTCACAGAAGACTTTTGTGAAATAAACATCCCTCATTCCTTTACTGCTGTGATCAGCACGTGGGGGTGCCTTTGCTTGTTTTTACAGGGCTTATCTTTTCTAAGGGCCTATCTTCACTGCCATGAAAGCTTAGGCAATCACCTAAGCCTTGCTGTTAGTCTCGCTCCTGACCACACACAATTCTCCCCTAAGACAAACGCATTTTTAAAGCACATGTTAAGCTCAAACTAGCCAGCATATGGGACGTGCAGAAAGATAAACTTAAGCAATGAAAACTATTTTATCATTAATGCAAGAGGACCATAGGTGCAAACTACAGTAACTTAGCAGTTACTAATCAAACCCCTCTGAGCAGCACCAGTGCAGTTTCACTGTGGTCATTCTCCAGAAACAACATTATCATCTCAAGAATACTAACTCAGATGAAACAAAGGGAAACCCAAAGAGTGACACCAGCACTTTGTTCGCAATACAAGGCCTTTGCTGATTTGCATATAAATTTCAGAGGAATTGTGCCCAAAGTTAAAGACACACAACCACATGGAAAACGGAGTGCCTGTTTACATCCATACACGGATGAATGCAAACTGATCTCCCAATTTCATTAGTGCAGGGTAGTAAAGTTTTGTATTCTCTCATGCAGCTGAGAAGAGAAGGCAGTCATGGTCTATGGTTTACCATGCATGCCACATAGAAATTATTCCTCTTCGGCTGCTATTAAGAGAGTTGCACACTGGTCCTAGTCTGCTTTGGAATAAGATCTGTTCAGCAGTCCCTCAGCTAACCTTAGAAGCATATTGTGACATTTCTGAACATCCTGACTGCTGAAATCAGCCTCTACTAAGCCACTAAGACTGGATTGTCTTTACAGGCTAATTTTTCCTTCTGTACTACAAAATACTCACTCTCTGTACTAGACTAGAAATGTGTGACTGCTGTCCTATTTAATCCATTTTATCCTTATTCAAACTACGTATTTTGCCAAGGCCAAAACGAATTTTAGACTGCAAATGTCCTGTCAGCATCACAGGTTTTATTTTAAAGCAAGGCAGAAAGCTCTTAATTGCTTGTGCATCCGAAACAGCCAGATGTTCCCTGAAGCACTTCACCTGGCAAAGGCTCCCACAACAAAGACTCTCACAGCTTATGTCCCAAAGCCCATTACAATCTAAACGCACATTTCTGCATGGCTTGCTGAGTCACAGTTATGTTCAAAATCAAAGGAATGAATAGAGCAATTTAAAATGTGATGCTTCGATGAAGAAATACAAGTACTCACACACGTCAGTGTTAAAGAGCATTTCTGGGTGTTGGAATCTACACAACAGGCACAGATCCATGAGATGAATAGAGGGGCTGGAAATCTGGTGAGGGAAGCATATGCAATTCCTTGCTTTTGGGCAGAATCCCTAACCAGGCACTTGGGAAGGGGCCTATGCTATGGCCCTACCAGCAGTTTGTTCTTTGGTGCATGCAAGGGCAAGATCTGGCTATTTCCTTCAAAGGGACACAAGGAAGGGCTGAGAACTCATCCCTTTTGTTCAGTGAGCACCTGAACCAAAACAGAGAAAGACAGCAACATTCCTAATAGCTACTGCATTTCTTATGCCAATATACAGACATTTAACTCCTTCCAGTACTGCCTGTAGTCTGCAGGCAGTATTTTTAGGATTTGAACACAGCAAACCAGAACATGGACATTATTGCACTGAGGCACCCTAGTGATTCTGCTTTCTTCCTGCATAACACACCACCTGCTAAACCCCAGTTCTGATCTTTTTCAACCCAAGCTGTAGAGGAGAATCCTCTCCAACTTCACTGGAAAACTAAAACCCGAAAACGCCAAATGGGAAGAGCTTTACAGTTTTAAAAAATATTTTTTTCCTCCTGCTTAAAAGTGAGTTCTTTCGACAATTTTTGTCCTCTTGACAATTTTTGTCCTTTTGAACTTCACAAGATTTGAAGAAGAAAGTGACAGATAATGTCAGAATCCCATTTCTTGATGTGGTCAAGAAATATGGTCACTGGTATGAAACTATTCAAGCTAAAATTATAATTATTGCCCCTTAAGAGCTATTATTAAAAACTATTTTAAAAGACAAAGGAACACAAGCAAAAATATTGAAGTCCAAAGTTCGTATTTTGCATCACCATAAAGTAACAAAGCAGACAGCCAAGACAGCAGTACACTATATGCAAAGTTATACCCCCCCCCATTTTATTGGGTGATGTAAAGATTTGTTCTTTCCAAGCAATATCACATCTATCAAATTTGACCACATGAGATGTATTACCTTGAAAAAAATTAATTAATTCTGTGGGACATCTTTCCATAGCTTGATCACCTTCCTAAATCACCACTTTGTCTTTACTCAATGGTCCATGACATGTTATCAAACAGTAAGCAGGAAAAAATGACTCAAGGGCAGAGAAGGGAAATTGAGAGTAAAGGTACAACAGTTAAAAGGAAACTTATTTCACGTATGTATCACCACAGAAAATACTGTTGCTTAACATCTGTAAATGTTCAAGGTAATTTCCCATTATAATGAAAGGTCAATTCTTGAAGTGATTTTTATTCTCAAACAACAAAAAGACTCTCAAATAGGAAGGCATGCTGTCATTCTGCAGGCCATAGAATACAGACTGTAAAACAGTGGCCCATATTTCCCTGTGGCAGACCCATGGCTGATGAAGGCCATGTGCATGGAGATGACACAATACCCCCCTCCAGAATCTTCAACACATTGTCCTCCACTGCAGAGTATGAAGAGGGAAAAAGCAGAGCTTCAGATATCACATCACCAAACACATCCACCAGAGCTCAGTGACAAAAAACTGCACCAAAACCAACATAAGCCAAAACACCTGCCAGGAATCAGTGCTCATCACAGCCCTGCAGAACATACAAATAAACCGAGCATTTAAATCCCTTCCCATCTTGAGCTGCGACTTTCTCAACAGTTCCCTAATCCTAGTATTAATGGGATCTGTGACAATATAAGAACCAGATATGAAGTTTAAATCTAGATCAGAACACCTATTCATTGTGACATGGCCCTTAATGAACCTAAAGAGCAGAATCAAAGCATAACATGAGCTATAGAACACCCTAGACTGGAGTCCTCATCCTATAGGAATCTTCTTTACTCTTCAGAAGAGTAAAACAAGCCCTTTAACACCTTTTCTTCTGATGTCTTTACCCTGACCCCAAACTTAACCCAGGATTTCACAACACACCCATCACACAGAAGAGCTCAAAACCCAGAACACTGCACTCTGCTAATTCCACTGCAGACCCATGAGCCTTCTAGACCCTAACAGTGAACATAACCTGCAATCCCTTCATTCCCAAGTAAATAGCCTATACAAACAGGATTTGCACACCTGTGCAAAATACAGTCCTAAATATATCCCATATAGTGCACAGTGACTATAGCAGCACTGAAATTAACTGGAAATTGTCAGAGTCTGTTAAGAATAGTTTGTTTGGCTTCTGTTTTGGGGTAGGTTTTTTAATTTACTTTTAAAAAATATTAAAAGCTAAGTTCGTAGGTAGAATCAGAGGCATGCTGAGCTGGGATGAACACTGGTAACACAAGAAAATATTGGACTACAGCTTTCATTCCAGGATCTTTCTCTGGTGAGGCCACTGATGGAACATCTAAGTGAGAGGAAAGTCAGCAGAAGGCAGGGAATATTCTGAATGTTGATATGAATGACTGCAAAGGCTATTTGGAATCTGCTGGTACATATACAAAAAAGGGAGATTTTGTGGATGATTATGGCACTTGGGTATTTTTGGTCCTTTTCTGGGTTTTGATTTTGGCCTAGCTAGTGAGTCACATTTCCCTAATTGCCAATGCAGCTGTTTAGCACATGGAAAGCAAACCTCACTTGCTTTGACAGTCAGACCTTAAGACATCTATCTCAACCTTATGCCCCACACAGACCCTAAGCTCTGATGTAGTCAAAGCGAGTAAGGGTTTCTCCTTGTAGGTCACTGCCATACCTCAACAGTGGTAAGATCCTGTCAGTATCACTCAATTAGTAACAACAACTTCCAAAGCTGAATTCTGCTTGCCTTAAACCCACGATGCTCCATTTTGTGCACTGCAGTTTCTAGCTCTGGCCAGGGCATGCAGTGCTAAGCACACTCAGCAGCACCCAGCTTTCAGAGGACAGTTCATATAGACATTTACAATGTGCATTTCTTATTGCAACAGAAAATGCATATGATTGTAAAGCAGCATACGGTTTCTGACTAAAACCATCCTCATCTGGTATTTGCCAGAGATTGTATAGCAAAAGAATCTGTTGACTTCAGGATTGGGAAACAACCAAATAAAAGCTTCAGGATTGGACACCTCTCATCCTATGCCAGATTTCTGTTCAGTGACACGAGTCAGGCAATGATACCACAGTAGAGCAAAGGCTAGGATTCGTGTTCAGCTGTCTGTAAGCACCTTTATTCTCCTACCAGTGATCTCTCATTATTTCAGTCTCTTACTCCTGCTAACGTAACATCAGTTGACAATTTACTCCCAAAGCATTACAGGCCTAACCCAATTCCTCCTGACAGAACTGGAGCTGGAACAGATCCGTAACACAGGCATATATCAGTCAGATAACACTGGAGATTCAACAGCACAGTGTTGAACAGCTAGTATCTCACCAAATGAGAAACCTCTCCACTGTCAGAAGAACTGGACCCACTGGAAGCCCAAAACGGTTAGAGTTGTGGGCCCCACTAAAGTACAAGTTCTCACACAATGAACATAGGGCAACATTTACAAGTTCTACTTCCTACAAGAATTGCTGTCTGCTCCATATACATACCATACTTCTGATAGATGGGAATAGTTTTTTCCGCAGCTGGGGATGCTTTACTTGGATGTGTTTATTTTTCCTCAATCTCTCTCTGACTCACAGATATCTCCATTTGTTTTAGCTTTCTCCACTCTCAGAAACTAAGAGGGTTTCTGTAACCAACTGTACCATAACCAGGTACACTGTCTATGACCCCAGCAGATTTATGAAAAGCTCTCTTCACTAAGAAATTCATCCATATGTTCCCAAAAATGCCTTATTTTGGGAATTAACTTTGTCAAAAAAAACTTAAACTCATCTGTTACACAGCAATAGAATGACAGCCTTAAGAGTTGTTATCTATCTCAGCCTGGAAGTGATAAAAAATGGATACTTTTCATTTTGCAGAACTCTTTGGTGGAGCAGGGGTAGCAACAGAACAGCTACTCAGGCACATATGCTATACTCAAGTTCTCAGAGTGTCTGTGTACTTTGTCAAGATCAGCTAATTGAAATTAAAATGAGAATTTTTCCTAAAACACATGAGCTCAAATGCCAAAATTATTCTCCTTAAGGGCAGGTGAGGACTTCTGAAGCTACATTTGGAAATATTCAAAATATGATATGACATCCTTAGCCAAATGGTTATGATAGTTCAATATCATCATTACTAAAGAAAATACTCCCTACCATATTCCAAGCTAAGATTTGTGCACTCTTCCCTGCCCTGACCTAAAGAAGCACAAAGTCTACCTGAAAAGGCATCCCAGCTGGCATTACCAAGACTGGCTGATGACACAAGCCATTATTTGTCAAGATTCCAGCTTCTGAACTTGATGACTTTGTGCAGAATCCTAGAAGCTGTCCAGTATAAAACATACTTAAAACAGAAAGCCTTTGGGAACAGCCAAGTGGAATACTCAAGGAAAAAAAATGATCACAAAAGAAGCTGTTGCAGATTTACAATTTTGTTTTGTTTGGATCCATACAGTAGCCTAGCCCATAAATAGAAACCAGGTGGGTTTTTTTTACATTTGCTTTACTTTCTTTATTTGAGAGTTGCAGCAATTATGGTAACCAAGCAACACTACAAACCTGGAAAGCCCTAGTTCAGACAATTGCTGATACCCTGATGAGCCAGGATGTGTTCAGTGCCTAGAGGAGCTATGGGATCTCCATTTTTGTACACTCCAGGGGCCACAAGATCCTAAAAAGAATGAGGAAAATATTCTGTAGAATCTGTGGACTCTTCATGCTTCAATGTGAAAACTGCCTCCCTCAGAAATGAATCTTGCTTCCACTTGAGAGTCCACTGTGAGTTTTACTTGTCACTTTTGCAAGGTCAGTCTGTCAGGAGAACTTCCCCTTACGGAGGCTTGGGAACTCAAAAATACTGGGTCTCAGACAGCATAACTGTTAAGAAATTAAAAATAACATCCATGGATTTATTAGAAATATCACTGTGGATCCATGTAAATTTGAGTATGATCATTTACACAGAACACAACCTTATAACTAAACGTTGACGATAAAAAGTGTAACTAAATTGAAAAAAATATATCCACAATGTTATTTTCTGGTCAGAAAAGCACATCAGAACAATCAAGTATTTTACAGCTTCTGCGATGAACAACAGCTGAAATAACTCATTTTCCATGCAAGTGCAATCAGCACTATTTTCAAACTGGCACATCCTCCATGTAATCAGCCTTCAGCCTCCCAACAGAAGGAGAGAAGCTTTTGAAGGAAGCAGTACTTCTTACTTTGCATACTTAAGCAAAATCAGTTGTGCCCTCACTTTGTCAAATGGTTTTTATTCAGCATTTTATAAAACAATTTTTTTAACTGCTCCAAAACAAAAGTATTTTCTTAATAGCAAAGTCAATATATATATTTGTACAAACATTTCAAGACATAATCATATTCTGAGAAAGAAAAGTACACAAATGACGCTTTTTTAAAAAGTTAAAATTACTTGCTAATCCAACTAAACAGAGGCAAAGAAAATATGTCTGAGGGCATATGCTTTAAATTGAATGAAGGGTTATTTTAGGAGACAAAAGATGACTACTGAACACAACCAGTGTGTGGTGGATACTGAGTTTATGTGGCCATTCAGCAGACAACACCTTAGTCTCACAGGTAAGACAGTGAGATCAGTACCAAAAGCAGGACAGTCCAGCTATGGCATTAAAAAGCTCAACCCTGCAGAACGGGTTTGCAACTTTTCCTCATACTGTATGATTTATATTGGGTTTTATTGTGCAGTAACCGATATCAAAGACTACAATAAATAAGAATTAAAATCACCAAAAAGCCCCAAATAAAGACCACATCTAAAGATGTCCCCTAAAAGCTCTACCGGGACACAGACATAAGGGGGCTTCAGGGGACTTGGTCTACTGCCACCATTGCTGGGCTTCTGAAAAAACATCACACCACGACTGTGAAAAGTAGAACTGTTCGTCAACACATCATGTGTTGAGTCTGCCTCTGTAACAACGTAAGTGGGTCTGAAGTTCAAAGAACAGAGTACCTCCTGGGAATCTTTACCAGGAAGTAGCCCAGCAGAGGGATGTACACTCTGCATCACCCACTGGAGCAGGTACTACTGCACTGCATCCTGCTCAGAAAGAAAGCACTATGCCAGGGCCCAGTATGGCAGCAGCAATGGGATTCTCAAGTCCAATTCCACTTCGCTCCATTGTAGTTGCCCTGGTGTGCGGCCAGGAGGAGGATTAATAACCCCCAGACTGCTAGAACCTAAGCAGTTTCACACTTCTCTCCTTGCTGACAGTCCTACAAGAGCTGAACACAACCACAAAGCATATTTGGACAGCACAGAGATTAGACATATTCCTTCTTATATAAAATTCCAATCCTTATTTCTCTCCACCTAAAATGGAGAAGTACTCTTTTCTTGTGCATTCAGATTCTAAGAGTAGGATTATAATGAACAAAAACGAAGAATGAAATCAATTTACAAATGTAAACAGAACTCTAACCTCTTTTGAAGCTTTAATAGGAAGGAGAAGCAAAATTACCCAGGGCATCTTGGTCAGACTCAGCCATGAGTGTAAATGAGATCTCATTCCCATGTGGTATTTCACATCACAAAGAAAAACACAGAGCTCTCACAGCCCTAAGACAGAAGGTTCCATGAAACAGTAATTTGTTCATCAAAGCAGTCTTTTCATGGGAATGACATACAAATAACAAAATAACACCCAAAGTTTGTAAGCAAACTTCTCACGTTGGAACTGAGACTGTTTCACTGATGATTTAAATGACTTTGGCCTGGGCTTCAGCTGAAATGCTTGTCTCAGTCTTTTCGTTATGAAGGAATCTGGCTAAAATAAACCAAAAATACAGTGTGGTTTTCTGTTCTGCTAATAAGTTTGGATAAATGCAAATAGGTGCTGGTGCAAATCTGGAACGCCTTCAGGGAGCTCAGATATACCCTATGTTAAAGCAAATTGGAGTTTGACTCTGTTGGCATTGCATCTTCTACATGGATCATTTATTCTGAATTCATGTCTGCATTTACTTTCCTAGGAACAAACATGCATTTACTGCTGACACTGAGCCTCAGCAACTGATCTATGAGTTGGCACCTCTGCTCCAAGTGCCTTTGAGATACCAAGAGTAAAGTTTATTCCAGTAATAACCACTCACCCACAAGACATAGTCTGAATATTTTATGGTACACTAAAAAAAGTAACATCCCATTTCCTGACAGAAAGTTGCATGCAAAACATTACATGCACGCCACGTGGCCAAGCTACCATCTCTAGCCCAACCTCTGCTTTGAGAATTATCAGACTTCTGTTTGCTTTAGCTTTGCAAAGTTATAGTACATTGATGTTATTTATTTTTCCATTTTATTTCCTAAGATATTTGCTGCTACAGTAGACGAGGGGAGCAGCACCCAGTAGCTACAACCTTGCTTTCTTATTTCCAAAGTCTCCTGGCTTTCACAGATGGACCTGCATGGTGTAGGCTCTACTCAACATCACCCATAACTCCAGTCCTCAGTATGAACAACCGAAGCTTTTCACATGTAAGTGAATCCCTCAACATCCACAGCTGCAGATTTCAGAAACACACACTGCCTGACCACCTCATGTTCACCTTGATCACCAATATATTAAATACTAAAATTATCTCAGCCACCTTACCACATAAGTACATTTCTTCTAGTGAATTACCAAAGTCAATGAACTTGAGAGGCCAGACAAGCAACTCCTGGCATATGTTCAGGAATATAGCACACTGTAAAAGCTGACCATTAAAAGCAGAATTACCAAATTACAAAAATAAAGAGTGAGACAATTATACCTTTTCACAGAGTCACAGACTGGGTAAGGCTGGATGGGATGGCCGTGGGTCATCTAGACCAACATCCCTGCTCAGGCAGGGTCATCCTGGAGCACATTGCACAGGATTGCATCCAGACAGTTCCTGAATATCTCCAAGTATATTGAATACCTCTCTGGGAAAGCTGTTCCAGGGCATAGTCACTCCCACAGTTAAGGGGATAATACGTCTTCCTTATATTAAGGTGGAACTTTCTGTGGTTGCGTTGCTGGTCGTGTTTTGGAGGTAGAGGGTGTTAAACTGCAACCCATGAACAGATACCTTTCTACTTTGTGTTAACACAGACAGTTAATGATTTATGGTCTGTCTCTTAAGGAGTCCATCTGCTGTATCTTCCATTTCAATTAACAACAGATTCCTTCCCAAAGCTCTGTGATCAGTACTGGACACCAAAAATGTCCAAAAATGTAGCGTGTCAGAGTCCCTGAGGTTCCTTCCAGAAAAACTTCCTAAATGAGCAAAAGGCAAAGCCTTTTATGGATCCTGGTACCAAATTTGTTTAAAGACAAAATCCAACAAAACCAGCTCGCTCAGCAACAGCCCTTGCAAAGCACCCCAGCTGCCAGCTGGCGACAGCTCCAGCGGTTCCCCATGTCGGCCAGAGGCCTGGAGAAGGAATGCAGCTCTGCAGGAGCGTCGCTCCCGTACACGTGGGGAAGTACCCTCACCACACTCTGACCTTACAGACTGACATTTCAAAATGAGTTGTCCTTGCCCAGGTCTTTTGGCACTGCATAAAACCAGCTCTTGCTATCACACGGTTGACCATTTCCCTCTGTTGAACCACTTCTGCAGAGCTGGGCTCTGACTTCACAGCCAGCTCAGTGAGGATGCAGAGCCTGGTAGGCTGAGTTCAGTCCAGAATAAGCACCATACCATGGTACAAAATGCCTGGTTTTTGTCATCAGTAACAGCAATCCTGAGGTTTTTCTTTTTTAATTCACAGAAATTTCTAATACCAGGCTAAGCAGCTCCCTAGATGGAAGAAGACATTATTCACTTAAAATAGTGAACAGTAGTTTAAAAGTGTGCTATTCAGTTTAATTAATGACTGAGTTTACATTGCTGCATTCTTTTAATATGATGCAACAATGCTAATGACTAACCTTTTTGCAGTTTAATAGACTTTGCAACTACAAGATGATCCCTCTTTCATTTAAAAAGTCCCTTGTTACAGCTTAATAAATCGTGTTTTGCTTTTTAGCAATTCTCACTAAAATGCTTTGGAAGGCACCATCATTCACTTACTGGCTGATGTTTAGATGACCTGACTGTACACAATGGCAATTATAACTTCCTGTGCTCAATGTCTCTGGAAATCCAACACTGGAACACCAATTAAAAATTTCTACCCCTTCCTCATCTGTAGGGTAATGCACAAAATAATCATGGCTGTGTGCGGGTTAACTTCAGAGAAGGGAATCAGGTGTTAAAATGCCAATATGTCAACCTCATCCCAGAAGCAAAGAAAACGGAAACCCATCACTCTCTGTCAAGAGATCACAGAATGGGTTCGGTCAGAAGGGACCACAGTGGGTCACCTGCTCCAACCTCCCTCCTCAAGCAGGGCCATCCCAGAGCACACTGCACAGGATTAGGTCTGGATGGTTCTTGAATATCTCCAGTGAAAGAGACTCTGCACCCTCTCTGGGCAATCTGCTCCAGTGCTCAGTCATGGCCCAGTAAAGAAGTTCTTCCTCATGTTCAGGTGGAACTTCCTGTGCATCAGTTTCTGCCCATTGCCTCCTGTCCTACTGCTTGGCACCACCAAGAAAAGCCTGATCCATCCTCTTGGGACTTCCCCTTTAGATATTTATACACATTGACGAGCTCCCCTTTCAGTCATCTCTTCATTGCAATCCTCATTGTACTCATGGCAGTGCAATGGATGAATTTACACACACAACCATCCGTTGCCAGATTATGCAACAGCAGAGTGACTTCCCAGGCTGCTAAATCATGGAATCACAGAATGGTTTGGGTTGGAAGGGTCCTTAAAGATCACTTAGTTCCAACTCCCAAGTCATGTGTAGGAACATCAATCACTAGATCAGGTTGCCCAGAGCCTCATCCAAACTGGCCTTGAACACCTCCTGGGATGATACCCACATCCACAAATCTTTCCCTGTTCAGAACTTCCTTAGTTTTGTAGGCTTACTCTCTTTACTAAAAAATAAAGTACATCACTTCCCGTTATAGAGTACCCTTCATCCTGAAACACCCTGGGACTCTGAAGCCTCTCACAGAACAGCCAGAAGTTTCAGGACTGAGCACTAAGTGGAATGAAAGACAGCACACTGCTGCAGCCTGCTCCACAGCTGTCTCTCATGTCGTATTCTTGGCTAAGGACATAGAACCAAACTCCTACTCACATCAAAGTGCTGCAAAATTGCCAATACATGTAGAGGTCTGACAGGACCTTAGTTTTAAATATCTCTTCCCCAGAAACTCAGCTACAGAGAATGTAGACTGCACCTGTTTCAGACATATGAAGGGCTTGTGTCATTCACAAAAGGAAAAATTTGTGAGGCTACCAGCCAGGCTGTGATGCAGACCCAACAGCACACAATTAGAATCATCTTGTATCAAAAAGCCCAACCTTCCTCCCCACCAAGGCTTCTTCCAACCACCACCTTCTTCTCTCTTTCCTACCACAACCCTACAGGCACTCTTCTTACACAGCAGCTGCTCTAGTTCTTCTGTATTGGCCTCACACTTCAGATCTCTTCAGGGCACCTCTTGCCCCACCTGCACTAGAGCTCTGTGCACCTGACAGCACACATATGATCTCATTTCTCCTGTTCTTTCCTTACATTTTAGACTTAGCTGCCTCTCTGCTGGCCAGATGAATTATCCAGTCCTTTTCAGCTTCCACTGTGTTTGTATACAACATCATTTGGTTATTGTAGAGGAAGAAACCCTCAAGGATTATAATGAGAAGTAGGTTTCCTTCTTTCACCCTAGTAACAAAGTGCGTGCAGTACACAGGAGACCTGAGTCGCTGTGGGAAGACATGATGAAGCTTCTCTGCACCTCAGAGCTGCACAGCTCTATCTCCACACCATCCCTCACTCCAACATACCCAGCGCAAGGACCACAAGCTCTAATTCGAACACGAAAGCACAACTTCATGACAGCACCTTAAAAACCAGCCAATTCAAAACAATTTCTAGCCAAAGCTAAGTTATTAATGGAAAACAGAAACACAAAAAAGGTAACATTTCATTCAGACCTTGTCCTAAAGATCACTAAATCAAATACTACACGGGCTAGTATCACTGCTAAGATAGTTATTCCTTCAGCAACACAGAAAGGAGAAGTCCCATAGAGATGACTTTTTGGGACTTGTAGGTTTTCCACTGCTAGCATAAACCACAGCTTCTGAATACATTCCAACTGAGAAGTACCACCACACCCAAACTGCATGTGCAACGGTCTTATTGCATTTAATTTTACACAGACAACCATACACAGCACTGTAATTTAGATACTAAAAGTGAATAGCTTAAGTGTAGTGCAGAAGAGGAAGCCACAAACTGGATGTGTGTAGGACAGTACATACTGAAAGCTGGTTTTATGCATTACTAAGCAATTTAGTCTGAAACAACCATCTGAGTACATGCACGAGCTTCGAGTTGTCCAGAGCCCAAATACTCTTTCCTGGCAGTTGTACCTAACCCAACAATAAAGTCCCAAGTCCTGATCTGCCACCATGAACTACTCTTCTGCAGCAATGAAAGCCAGGTGCCACAGACAGCATTCGCACAGACACTCCAGGGCTGAACCTTCAGGGCAAGTACTGCACACATTTCTATTAAAAGTAGCTAGGATCCTGGCTAATTTTGAGATGAGAGATACCCTCATTTGGAAATGTCTCATAACACCAACACCTTTTGGTGGTGGTCCAGGTAAGACTCAGTCAAGCACCATAAATTCTTGCATGGGTTTTACACAAGGTTGGGCCAACAAACACCAGTCTACCTACACCAAACACAAGGTGTTTATTTTGAAATGCTGCCAGGCAGGTTGGCTTTACCAGCACAGAAAGATAACTCTGTGAGACTGAGCTGTCAACAGGACGGTGGCAGCAGCTTCTTGAATGCCAATTCGAAATACACCCACAACCTTCAAGGACAGTCACCTTCCAAGAAATCATACAGTTCACTTGGCTATGCACAGCACAAACAGATAACATTGCTCAACTCCACCCAGGACATAAAACAGCATCAACCCTCTTAGAAACACAGTTCATGATAACACCAGGCTTAAGTAACCACTTAGGGAAAAAAAAAAAAGTGAGAAATAGAATAGACCTTCAGTCAAAGAAAATCAAATAAAATTGTACCAGTTCACACAGGCTAATATCTGTCCCCAACTCTGACTAGCAGCACACTGGCATTCACAAACAGGTGAGGCTTCTTTGCCATTTGAACTCTTACCTTTCCAACACCTGGGAGATTAGATTCATCAGTAATTTAAACACTGGACACAGTACACTGCCATAGGCATTTTTTTCAGCCAGCAAACCACTCGAGAGAGTACTGAAAGGCCTATTATGAAGGCCAATTGCTATCCTTTTCTTGAATGACCACATGAAAATCAGTGACTGTTCTACAATGGTTTGAAAGGGCCTTTTGTCTGAAGGAAAGGACAAGGAGTCACAAAGTATTGCAGATTCATTTGTAACTCACAGCTTTTGAAGAAACTGCAGAGCTTCAGTTAAAAGCAAACCAAGAAAAGAACAAGCTTTGAAAATGTTATGCCCCAATCCTTTCCTACTATGTACATGCAGAGCATATTTTTAGTCTCTTTTGTATTACAAAAAGATGGGCTGGCATTCTATATTGTTGTTGTTTTACAAGAGAAGCTTAAAACACTTGCAGAGTTTTGACTTTATTCCCAAACCCTAATTAGGGTCTGCAGCACTATTGTATAAACAGAAAATCATCAAGAGCTTTTTCTGGTACAACATCTAGTAAAAGTGTAATTGTACTGGGATAATAAGTGAAACCATTGTCACTGTTGCTTAATAATCACTTTAGTAATTGAGCAAATTTGGCATCGCCCATAAAGTATAAGATGGCCAATTCAAGAAAAAAGACCTCTTTTATACTGAGAAACCAGCATGAGACTTTCATTTTGAAGTCTGTTTCTGAAGTCCCCCACCAAAAAAAAGTCAGTTACATCTGCTGACAACTACCCAGAAGAAAAAAATGTTTTACTTTTCCACCTACCCCAATGACACTTCAGTTCTTAGATTTTACGTGCGAAGGCGTACACACACTCAAAATGGGACTTGCACACATGATTTCATGACAAAGTTTCTAAACCCTCACATGGACAAACTTTCAGCAGGAATGACAGTGGAAGCTAATAACCTAAAATAGATTTCTTCCAATCCATACCCAGAATTAGGGAATTACTGCACTTCCATTCAGAAACAAGAGTTACAGCTGACAGACTTGCCCTCTTCACCCATATGTTCCACCCACATACCAGGAAACTAAACAGTCCAAAAGTGTCGGTTTTCACTCTCCAGCTCCTTGCCACATCCCAAAATTTATATTCCTTGTGCTCCCACAATGGCATCGAAGCCAAACAACGTGTTTTGCACACACCATTGGTCAAGGTGCCAGTTACATTTAGCTCTTCTGACCACCTTATCAAATTACATTAGGCAAGGAGCTGGTGCTTGGCATGTTACAAGACTGCACAAGGGCCAAAAGTTTTGCTGCAGGAAGCTGCCACCATGCCACATCCACATACACATCGGAAGTAGAAGTCCTGCCATGACAAATACACCCTCAGGGTAACTCCACACACCCCATCATCTCATGCTCTCCAAAACAAGAGCTTACAGTTCTGAGGACTGTAAAGAGACTCTTGCCAATGCAAAGCAGAGGCAAAACAATGCTGCACATCTTGAAGCTCAAGGTGCTCAGAAACCACAGGGCATAGAGGTGTGACGTGTGAGGCCCCCTGCTAATCTCAGTGAAGTTCAGGACCAAATTTTTTTGATTTAACAATGATTTGGAGCACTGCTTTCAAACAACTTTTAACAGGAGAAGGTGCCCAGTCTAAAATAAAGGTATTTCATTACTGTTTGTTTTTATATTAGAAGAAGAAAACTGTGAGAAAGCTGGTGAAGCATCTCAGGAGGGAAGGCAGGAGGAACAGAGAAACTGAAGCATTGGAACAGTGCAGAAAAACACAGAGGAGACAGTACCACCAGACAGGAGTCATATTTCTCAAGAGTAATGTGAACAATAAAATCCTTGATATGAGCTACAAATCAACTACAATTAACAGTTAACTGTTATTTTTCTTCCCCAGATCTTCGTGCAAAGTCTCACTGCCCTTGGGTCTTCTGCTCCAAGTCATTACACAGCTTCACTTTTATCCTCCAGTGCACAGTGAAAAGTGGAGTTTGACCTTTCCTTTAGATCTGTAAAGCACCACAGCAGATTGTTTATGAACATGACTGAGGTGGAGTTTTTTTGTATTCTGCATGACTAACATTGCTAACAGTGTCTAAATACCTCCAAGACATGGCCTCTGAAAGTACACCAGGAAACACAGTCCCCTAGAATGAGAACACAGGCTATGTGTGTGGGTGAAAAGGTACACCAATATAACCGTTTGCGGGAATTAATACCAAATACAGGTTGTCTATAACTGCTGCCAGGCACAGCTTTGGTACTTCCATGATTGCTAGAGAACAACTTGAAGAAAATATAAAACACATTGTAGGCCACTGGAGACTTTGCAGTTTCTCTTAAAAACAGGCTTGAATCAATTTCAGCTCCAGACAAGCATTTCCTTAAAATTCAGGAAACAGCAGGAAGGTGTCCTGACATAGCCTCATTTCCGTTTCTTTCAGCAAGAAGGACTAGATAAGAATAACCCATCCATATTCAGAACCAAACCTCTCTCAACACTGAAAGATGCTTGTGTTCAATTTTTAGGCTCATTACTGTATGCCAGACAAAACAATAATTCCCAAACATGTTTCTTCTCAGGCGATTGCCTGGGCATAAGGACTATGGAAACAGACCCTTCACTTAAGGATAACCCTGAGGACATTTTGCAGGGTACTTAGTTTAATTCATCTTAACCATAACACTTTTTTATGCTGTAAATTTTCCGGAGTGGTGACCTTACCTCCTTACACAGTTATACAGCACCTGACACAGTACAAGCCATATCTTGATTAGTGTCTCATTACATTTAACAGATCCTGCTGTTCTCAAAGGGCCAAACACCTTCCACTCCCCTAGCACAATTAGTGGGAGAACACTCACAGCCTTGCAGCAGTGTTCAGCTCCAGCAGTTTGTGATAGTGGCTCACTAAATTCATCAACCTGTTCTGACCTGGAAATCATTCTGCATTTGCACGGTTTGACTGCATTCACAGGAACAATTGTGGCAAGGGCACAGTGTCCTGCTCACAGTAGCTTGAAGACTCTGGTGAGTGGCATTCAACAGGTTACCATCCAGGATTTCTTTCATGGACAGTGCAAATACACTCCTAGTTAACCTGACATTCTACATGCAGCAGTCTTTTCCACTTTCTGTGTAGAAAGTTTTTAGTTTACCTCCCTGAATCAACATGTTTTGGAAAATACTTTATAATTGCATCAAGAGCTCAAAGAAACAGAAGAAAAATGCCTCTTGCATACACTGGTAATTCAAATTCAAAGGTTAACAACAAAAAAAAAAAATTCCCACAGAAGATCATTAGTTGCCTTGAAGCACATTTTCAAGCTGAAATCAACCAAATCAATCCAGTGGAATGTGACCTGGAATGAAACAGATGGATTTTCTGTGGTGCCTCTTAGTTCTCCTAAAGAAAACAAATCTGGTAGTACAAGTGATTCACATCTCCACACGATGAGGCTGAGGGTGGGGAAGGAGCTTACACTATTAATTTACAGCTCAACAAAGGAGGCATTGCATTCTGATAGAGAATAAAAGAGTACTGCCAGCTGCCACTGCTTATCAACGAATTCCATACCTACTAATTTTTTTTTATGCACAGTAAAAAAGACAACGAAGATTTTAAAAACCCAACAAACCCTAAACCAAACATAAAATCGGTAACAAAAAAAACCCTATCATCTTAGCGGTCTTCTGCCATGGCACATATTAAAAAGAGCGTCAAATGGGTGGATTTATGCCGAAACAGCAGCTGAGGCACAGCAAGCTCCGTGCCTACCTTGCGGTGTGGCAGCGCTGGCAGCAGCGTTTACAGCCGTGCCAGAGCCCCCGGCGGCGGTTCGGGACCGAACGCTCCGCTGGCTCAGCGCGCCGGGCACGGGCGGCTGCGCTCGGCGACACCCGGCTCCCCGGGCGCGCAGTTAATCATTTATGGCCGCGGCTGTTACCGAATAGCCTTGAACAGCCCAGCCCAGCCCCGCTTCGGCTCCGGCGGCGCCGGAGCTGGCGGAGCGGCGGCCGAGGGCGAGCGGCGGCGAGNGGGGGCGAGCCCGCCGGAGGTGCCGCTTCCACAGCGCTGCGCGGCTCCTGGGCTCTCTGCGTGCCGGGCCGGGGGAGTTGTGAGGGATGGAGAGCGGCCCCAGGGGCTGGCCAGAGCCGCGGGCACACCATTTACGTGTACCCCGCTTGCCACGCACAAATAAACCACCCACGACGCTCAAGGAGGGCGTTGGGCCTCATGTAAGGAACTATTCACGAACTTCTCAGTAAGTGAAAGTAAACAGGCAACATCAGTCACGGCCAGCAGATACATTTCAGCCTCGAGCAGAGATGACCGAGAGGGGACCTCATTAATGTGTATAAATATCTAAAGGGGGATGCTAAGAGGATGGATCAGGCTCTTCTCGGTGGTGCTGAGCAATAGGAAAAGAGGCACCGCGCAAAAACTGATGCATAGGAAGTTCCACGTGAACATGAGGAAGAACTTCTTTACTGTCTGGTGACCACACATGGGAACGAATTGCCCAGAGGTTGTGGAGTTTCCCTCTCTGGAGATGTTCAAGAACTGTCTGAACACAATCTTGTGCCTTGTGCTCTGGGATAACCCTTCTTGAGGAGGGAGGTTGGCCCAGATGACTCACTGTGATCCCTTCCAACCTTACCCATTCTGTGATGCTGTAAATCTCAATGAATACTGATGGCAAACAATGAGAATATAAAAATTTGCCACAAGTTTTTCAGTATTCAGTGTTTTATAATACTACCTAAAAGTTCCAAATAAAATACAGTCAGGATTGTTAATGCAAAGCTTAAGAAGCCATAAATAACTATCCACTTAAATTTAAACCCTAGAATGCAGAGGTATAACCATACGCTTGGAACAAAAAACCCAAACAAACCAAACAAAAAAAACCCAAAACAAAAAAACCCCCCAAAAATTCCATAACAACTATAAATTGGATTTACTATCAGTATTGGTGTCTTACACTGTCATAAGCCTTTCCCTTAACCCAAACACATATCAGTTCTCATTTTTGTTAGCAATGTGTGCCACAAGTACTGGAAAATCATAGTGTTCCCTCTCAAAATGGTTGCATACCTCTTTTCCAGCTAGGACAAATGGGACTTTCTTGGTCATAGCACACCTCTACTTGACTCCCTCCCCTCAGTCAGGAAACTAATTTCTTTCACCCTCAGACACAGTTTGGAGGCAACACTCGGGCCTTACTGTTTTCAGCCAAGGATTCCAAAACCGCTGCGCTGAAAATCATTCAAGGTGCAATTTATAATAAGAACGTATCCAACCCACCCTGCAAACCAGAGCTGCCAGCGTTTCCTCCCGGCAGGGAGTGGGGCTGGCAGGGAACCGCCCTGCAGGACAACAGTGCAAGGTTCGCTGCAGCTGTGGTGCCCCAGGAAACCTCACTGGGCACTTTCTACTCTATTCAGGCACGGTGGCTTTGCTGGGTATCTGTCAAATGGATTTGTCCACCTGCTGCAGAAAGCTGGGCATGAGTTATACAGTCAGTGTTATGGCGAGGCCACAGGTTGAGAATTATGTCTGCACTTGGAATCATGTCTTCAAAACTATTCAGATCTTCAGTAAAAGCTGGTTTATTTTAAACAATGTAGCTTGGAATGTCCAGGCTTGTATTTGTGTAGGGAGAGTGCTCTTCACAATAATGCTAACATTTGTTTGCACTCTGAGCTGTATGAATTTTGCCTGGGAGTTTTGGAAACGATTCTGAAGTTCAAGAGAATGGTGGATTATATTCATAAAACAAGGGTGCCACTGACCTTTCAGCACAAGAGAATAGATGTGAATCATGGACCTGAGATTCATCTAAAGGAACACAGTGGAAACACACAGGATGAAAGGCTCTAGAGGCTTTACAAATTATATTTAGATGGGGGAGAGCAGGGAGAAAGAGAATGTGGGAAAAAGAAGAATGAAAAAGGATCCTGCTGTTTAGCTCATGCATAAACTGTATGTGCCTAGCCAAAGGTCACTCCTTTTATTTTCTCATTAATTTCAATGACGGTAAATGGTATATGAAGAATAATCTAAAAATAAGAACAGCCAGAAATAGCTTAGGTTTTTGTGTGACAGCGTGGCAGGAAGAAAAACCTGAACTGAAACTTCATTCCAGATCTTTACTTCTGGCTTTTGAAAAAGTAGTGACTTAAAGTTAATTATTTAAGATGAACTGTAAATCTATTTAGAGAAGTTAAACAAAAATTAAGTGGTCTACTTTTTAATGTATTTTCCAATAAAGTTTTTATACTCTGTGTACACAGAAATTAATTCCTAAGGTGATTTTTTTTTTCATCTACCACTCTTATGAGAAATTGTGTATTTGGCCAGTTTTGAGGGGGAGTTTTCTGGGTTCTAAACACAAGTGAAAAAAAACCCACTAAGTACTAGGCAGCTGTAAACAAATAGAGGAGGAATAACAGGCTTTGGGAAGCCTTCAGGTGCATGCAAAAGCTGGCACAAGGAAATTGCCATCCACAGCAACTGGAAGCAGAGGCTGAAATGGGAACATAAAAGGGATAATGTATGTTCTGCTGTGAGGGTCATGAATGGCTGCCTCAAACAAATCTTCAGGCAGCAGGAGCTCTTCATACGGACACTGATGCAACATCTGCCAGCCTTTTTTTTTCCTAGGGAATAATGGGCCAATATCTAGAAGGTGATCTCCAGACAAGGTGACACAGATTCTACAGCAGCACTGAAAAAATTTTAGCATTACTCCACCAGATTTTTAATTTTTGCAGCAAATGTGCAAATCTGCATTGACTTGCAGCATATTTGACTGTATGCTGAGCTTACATTTTCAGAAAGAGGACACCAGCTGCCCAGAGTTTAGTTCTCGTCTTCTGTTTATGCCAAATAGCAGTATGAACCTTACAGTTAACACACGTTCCAGTGGTTCACTTTCTGTGAGAGGTTAGTAGTTGATAAAGGTAAAATGAGCAACAACAATTAAGCATCCCAGCTGGAACATTTGGGCTATATTAGAAGTGAGATGACCTGCTCAAAGCACCAACTTCGGATTTTGCATTAAATCCTTAGGTCACTGTATTTCCTGCACAACCATGGTCGTATTTCTGATGTGACCCCAGACAACTCATTTGGTTTCTCTCAGCCTCAGTTTGCCATCTGCAGAAGAAGAAAGGAATTTCCTCAGTGTATATGACAAAGATTAAGAGATACTCCAGGTGTAACTGTACAATGTAGTAACTTTGGCAGGAAAGGTGTCTTAATGATTTCTTGCTCACTTGCAGCCTCCCTGACTCCATCCTGGCACTGTAATCTGTTATTCTATTCAGTTTTTGAAACCTACCCACAGTCCAGACCACTGAAATGACCTGGGTTAAAAATACCACACCACCTCCCCCCCTTTCTTTAAAGATTTTTTAAACTGAGATCCAGTTGATGTTGAAGCTCCAGCAGCTGGTGACCTGTCATGAAAAGGACCTTGAAAACTGACATGTCATACTCTAACATCAGATAATGAGCTGCAGTAATCCAGAGGGATGTCACAACACAGCCTTTGTAAAATCATTGTTTTCGAAGGGGAAGAATACCCCTCACACATAATATGGGTTTGCATCTGGTCCTACTTGATTAGTTTTGGGGCTAGGGATGGAACAGGAGCCAACTGAAAGCAAAGGCAATAGAACAATTATGTAGGATATGTTTTATCTCCTTTATCTCGTTCAAACACCTACTGCTCCCACAAGACTGACAGACTCCAACACTTCCGTTGCATCAGTAACACCACATCCTCTTGGCAATCAGTACTGCCTGAAGCAGGTCACTGCCATTTTTCCTGGCTTACAGATAAGAGACCGTAGCAAAGAAAGAAATGGTGCAGAGAACTTCTCAGCTGCAGAAATAAAGCACAGGTTTTCTGAGTCCTGCCCAATGCACTGACTACAAAGCCTCATCCCCTGCTGTTTGGTGAGGTCTGTTGTCTCCCCAGAGGGACTGTGTGCCATGTGCAGCAGCAATAGGAGAGCATGCAGCAGGGAGGAAAGGTGTCTGGAGGGGAGCTGAGGTGTGTTTCTCTAAATACGTATTTGTCTGTTGGTTTCAGTACCAGAATCAGTGATTAAAAGTTTGTTAATTGGCAACAAATTAAATCAGTTGAAATTCCCCCGGCTCAAAACTGTTTCTGGCTCACAACAAGGGAAAATTGATTCAACACAAAAATTTGTGGTACAGTCACAGTGGTCTGGCAACAGATCTGAGGGTGAAGATATGGAAAACAGCAAATTACATGTTGTGCAGCAGTTGCTAATCTAGGGCATAAATATAACAAGGATCTTTTAAGCCAGGAGAAGGACTGATAATAACATTTTATCCTGGCTTTTGTTAACAGCAGTTAAAAACTGGAATGTTAGCGGAAAGAAGTTCAAAGAGAGGCACCAGAAGTGATTAACAGGAATATATCTTCAGGAGATAGATGTTTACATGCTTGGCTTAGAAGAAAGCAGCCAAGCAAAGAAAAGACAGAGGATCCTTTCAAGGGACCTGGGTGGAATCCCAAAGAGCATTATGTAGAGTACAAGCATGGAAAGAAGAAAAAGAAAAATCATGATAACTATAAAAAATTCTGACAGTCACAGTGGACCAAAACCCTAGAGAGGCTGGGTTCCTACATGTTATCAGCACAAAGTTGTATTCAGAAAAAATTTAGAAATAGAAAAGCCTCTCCACTTGCCTGTGTGATCCCAAGCAAAAAAATGAAGGACAGCATCTTTTTTAGCTCTCAAAGCAGGTCAAATTCAGAAAGAATAACTCACAACCCACACATAAGTCAATGGCCATTATGTTTGCTCGGACAAGACCTGAATTTGATTAAATGCTTATGAGCACGCAGACTATATACTATATAAACAAAAATCTGTTTTGCAATGAGATTATTTATATCAAAAATAATTTCAACTGCTTCTCTGAGATCTCGCATTTGGTTAAAAATACAAAGTCCTCGGATGACTGTGACAATCAAAATGCAATATTCTAAGAAATATTTTTCTTTTCTTTTTTTTTATTTTTAAGATTGGCAAAGAGGGTGGTTGAAACCTTCAAAGAAATGTGCAGCTGAAAAAAAGAACCTGAGAATTTTCTGATTCCAGAAGCAATGCAGCCGTATCTTGTAGTGTCTAATGTTTCAGAGTGAGTGGACTTGAGCAGGGTGGTAAACACTTAAAAATGACTGAAGTTCGAAAACAAACAAAAAGAAGCCTTGAGATCACTCTTGTAGTAAATGGGAAAAAAGTGAGGGAAAGCTTGGCAAAAATCAGCATAATAGTGGGCTTATTGTTGAATCTGAAAGCTTCATTTTCCAACAGTGTCCCTTTTCTGGGAAGCTGCACAACCACTCTGAAAGCGCTTTCTATAGAGATGATAAATCTGCAGTGGAGATTTATGCACATTCAGATTAAGTCAGGAAATCAGTAATGAAAAGGATAATTAAATAGAGAGACAAAAACCTAGAAGAAAAATTACCAAAAGCTCCCAAAACAAACACAGCTAACAATACACCTTATATATCAGGTCCTGGGATTCTGACTCTGACTTTGGCACCCATCATCCTCTTCCTCACTGTGTTTCCCAGGACTCCAGAGAAGGGCAGTCTGCAAAGCAGCAGATTCTGTGTGAACAAGATAAGGCTTGATGTCTTTGGTCCTCTCTCTGTTTCTTTTTGCACAAGCTCTTAATTCATCATTAGGTGGAAAGGCATAGCAAGAAAAAAATATTCTATACTTATTTATGAATTGTTTGAGACCACAGCATTCCTGGTCCTGAGGGAGCATCCAAAAAGGAGGGGAAAGATATAGAGACAGCTCTCAGTTACACCAGTCAATCTCAAAAAAAAAAAGAACAAACCAAAAAAAACAAACAAACAAAAAAAAAACCAAAAAAAAAAAAAACCAAAAACAAAAACAAAAACAAAAAACAAAAAAAAACAAAAAAAAAAGAAAAAGCAACCGAAACAAAACAACCAAAATAACCCCTTGTGGTTGGTTGGAAGAGTTCCTGATAATGGCTTGCAGTTCCAGGATATTGAAGCTGGGTTAATGCTCATCTTTTTGAGGACTTCCATCATGCATTCCGAGTGCTGCTATGTGCTCAGCACTAAAGAGACAGCCAAAGAGGTACCTCTGTTAGCAGCTGTGGCAGACTCCTGCTCTGTGGCTGAACTGGACCCTGGGCTGAAGAGGCTGGACTCACTGTTTGGCTTCAGGCATCCAGCTTGAGTCCTAAGCCAGCAGCCTCAGGGCCTGGGCTGTCAGGGGAGCCATGGGTGTCCCACTGACCCTGCAGGAGCCTTCAGCTCCATAATCACTAGACTTAGATGCCTGAAGTTAAACTGTGTAAATCCCCAGTGCAGTGATGACTTTGTCACAGCGTTACTTGCGTTACTTCCTGCAGCACCTGCCTGTAAAGAAAAGCACCCTCAGTAACCCAGAGGCACCGTGCTACTGTCTGGTCCAGCAGCTTTATGTTCCAAAAGGGCTTGGGCCACCCCAAAACTTCAGCAACAAAAGAACAGGGAACTTCCATTAGCTGGTAGCATTGGCAGACTGCTGTTGTCTGTCTGGACTTGATACTGTGAGCAGAAAATCAAGAGTTCATAAGCTGAATGAGAGCTTTTGAACATTCCAGTCTCCATTTTATATCCAGCAGCCCTGCCTTTCTAGGCACAAGTAAGCGAGGGTCTGTGAGAGCTGCTTTTGACAGAGGTCATTTCTTCCCTTTTAACTTTCAAAGATGTACAGCCAACTCAGTGTGTTGATGGTAAAGCAAACACACCGACTGAACAAAATGTAGCAAAAAAGCCCTTCTCTTTTTTATGACTGTAACTCTAGAACATGAAAACTCAGTACTGTGTCACAGTCCAGTGTGCAGACTTTTCCAGCTTTAAAGATATGGTGTACAAATGCTGCACCTCTGTGAGAATCTTTAGTTTGTGCACCATGACTTTTAAATTAATTAATTTATTTACTTTCTAAATGTTGTCCCACTTCTCTAAAGTGGATTCAGTCCTAGTGTCTGATTAATCTCATGTGGGAACTAAAAACAGATGAAAAAGTCAACATCTAAAAGACATGGATCTGCTTCCAAGTTTTGCAGTGCAAGATGATCTATAGGAGAAACTATTTACAATCCTTTCTCTCACACCACTGGACAAAAAAAAAAAAAGCTCCACAAAAAGTGTAGCAATTCCAATTTCTGCTTAAGAGTTCTGTTCTAGGCAGTGTGCAAAATGCTACTCCAGCCCCTGCCCTGCTCTCCGTTTTGCTAACAAGAATATTTTACAAGAGTTTGAACTTCTTTCAATGGGGCTGGGTGAGTTTATAGATGACAATTGACTTTCTGCTATTAATACACCAGGCTCAATTTGAACAAAAATCTTCAGGTAAAAAACACCATGTCATTTACTAATCATACAAATGAAGACAATCCCCCTAAACTCCCAGTCTGATAACAAATTTTTCCAGTGCCATTTGGAGATGTAGGGTAGTTTAACTGACACTCACATTGGTGTAGAGAAAAAATGCATGTAACAGGGAGCCACACAAAGTAGGGACCACACTCAAGGACTGGCTTTGCATATGGACATTACTCTGGTCTCCTTCACATCAAAAAGTCATCTGCACAAGATAATCCTAGCCAGAAGGAAAAAGAGAGCAAAAGTATTGAGTGCTTTGAAGTGTGGTTTCAAGATCAACATGAAACTTATCTGGGAAGTAATGTAAATAATAAAAGTGGCACATTTAAATTATGATTTAGCTACTAGCTCAGGAGTTTGGCAGTTGAGGTTATGGTTGATACAGTGACATGTCTGATGGTATTTGAAAGAAGGGTGGATCAACAGGCAGAAACATAAAATCAAGTTGCAAAAAACAATAAATGCAACTACCATAGCTTTAGTGTTGTTACACAGGCATGCAGGGAATTAAAGGAAAGTATGAAAACATAGTAATTACAGGAGAAACTAAAAGGTATCAAACCCCCAAGGTCTGATCAATCAGCAGGGTGCTTTAGAAGTCCAATGATCATAATAGAAAATATGTGAGCAATGTGATTTATAAATTACCAAGGTAACTTAAGGTTTAATGTGCAATGATGTCAAGCATAGATTTTGTTTATCTCAGAAAAGACTGAAGGGAAGCTTAACAATGTAGAATCCAAATTCCTTGAAAGCAAAAGGAAGGTCTCCCCAGGGCTCTGCACTAGGAAAGCAGCACCTCTGTTTAACAAGGAGAGAGTCCCAATTCAGAAAGTGCCTCACCTATGGCTGCACAGGAAAGCTGTGTGAGGACTGAACACAGCCCACCACCAGGAACTTACTTATAGTAGCTGTTGAAAGTTATTCTAAAATTAAAAAAAAAAAAAATCTGCTTAAAACAACACTCTGGCTAAAACAAGAACAAAACCCATCTAGGTGCAGTTACTTGATTTAATGCACAAATACAACCTGCTACTCTCAAAGACCAGAAAGGACTGCTGATGGACTAAGAGAAAAGAAAGATAATATAAAAAACCTAGAAGACAAAACTGAAAAAGAGACATATATATATATATATATAGATATACCAGTATAAAACCCCACAAACTTTGGGGTCATCCTTTGTACAAGTGCCTTACTGCATGTCACAGAATTCAGACAATACTTCTGTAGTCATGGTCCCCAGATCTTCTAGAATGTAATGAACCATTTGTCACCCAATTTATTACACAAGAATATAAACCCTTATTAATTATAATCCTTAGGACGGCTTCAAATTTTTATGAGAAGATGATACTATTCTATGCCAGAGTACTTCTCCCTGCAGAATACATAAGGAGTTAACTCACACATAGATTGATATTGTTACTTATCAGCACTTCACTGCCATTACCATGGCAGCAAGGCAAAGACCATTTTGTTCTGCCCCATTCTTCCCTCAGAACTGACAGTTCACTTCCAAATTCAGAATCTTAACAGAAACTAATGTCTGAGGCCAGATTTTTCATTGTGTCCCAAAAGCTCAATCTGATATGAAGTTTAATGAAAAGGTGGAACAAAAGGCTGTCATTTCATAAGGCTAACGGAACATGAGGAGGCTGATTATGCTGTTTGCAGTACAACGTGCATGAAAAGAATCAAACAAGACTCAGATCAAGCATTTGCTGGGTAAAATGTGCCCAAAAAACTATCTGCATCTTCTTTTGCTGCTCAGAGACAAGTGCAGGGATCAGCATGCTGCTGCTGCCTACAGGACACCTATGATTGCCAAGAAGGAACACGTACAGTGAAATTACAATAGGTTCATCAGGAACGTGTGTAAAACAGTAAGTGGAATGCACCAAAGGAGTAGTCAAGAACCTGTAACATGCCAGACATCATCACACATCATCATCTGCATATCCAATAGGTTATCAATATTAGAAGGACAACTGGTGCAGGAGGCGGCTGCTGGGGCATCAGAATTGCATATTCTGATTTACTCTGACACCTTAGAGCTTGTCTAAAGAATAAAAAGCAAAGGGAAAGAATGCCAGAGACAAATAACCTAAGGAATCTGATCACTTCCTGGCTGGCTCAGGCTCTTTATCTGGCTCCACACAGGTCAAATAATTAAGGAGTCAATCTGACATTAAAAAATTCCTTCACCAATCCCATTCACCAAAGCTTCATGGACAAACAACTCATAGGAGTTCTCCCACCATTCCTGAGTAGAAACAATTGGGAGGAGATATAGAAGGCAGGAGAGCAAGGCTGAATTGAACAGAACTGACACAAACAAGCTGGAAAACAACTGGAAGGGAAGGTTGAGAAGACAGAGAGATGCAGGGGAAGCAGAAGGCAGCCAGTCTTACTCTTCTGGACAGGAGGTTCAGTGGGGGTGTGTGTGTGAACATCATGAAAGATCCAGATGGTCTTCTCCACCCAACAGTAGTTTGCTCATGTAGGTCTTGGGAGACAGTTACCTGAACAACCTGTTCCCTCTTGTAAAACCTGTCATGTAATCCAAGTTTATCCTGCTGAGCTGACCACAAAATAACAAAGTACTTAGCTGTTCCCCCCTGTATGTCACAAGAACCGTAGAAGCTGTGTTTTGTCTACAGCAAAGTAAGAGTTAATTTCCACACAGGAACAGAGGCAAACAAAAAGAAATCAAGGTAAAGGGGATAGAGTGAAGCTGCAGGCTGCAACAGTTATGCCATTTGATTCCCAGCTTTAAATAAACCCTTTGAAGTAGAACAGGTTTTTTATGTTAAAAAAGCTGCTTTTCAGTCTGCATCTCTGTTTAAAGTTGCAAAAATTACTTCACTTGAACTCTAAACTGGATATTCAACATCGAAAAAAAAGCGGAAAATTCATGTGCAGACCCCCATCATTCCCACAGCTCCTGTGCCACATCCAACACTTACTCACTGCAGCAGTATTGCCTTACACTAACAGATGACACTGTTTTGCAGGCACAGTTCAAAAACTTTACCTTCATCCCTACAAACCATGAGCTGAATGGTATAGCTTCACAACTGAAAAGTCTGAATTAACGACATGTATTATTTCTGTGAACTTTACTTATTGAAAAGATCTTCAAGAGCCACGAAAGAGCCTATCCCATGTGAACAAATAAATGCTGAAGCTGCTGAGCTGGATTTCATAGCACTCTCCTCTCTCCTACACCTCATTAAATTAGACTATAAATACCAAGCAGAATTGCAAATAACTTCCTAAATGAAGATTAAGCTTGCACCTGAGGAAGTTTGGCAATTTTGCCAATCAAATCCACATAATTTATCCTTTTGTTAAAGCCAGAAAGTTGAAGGAGAGGAGGCAAGTCTAACAGAGCTTTCAGAATGATGGGTAATATCCACACACAACAGTAGGAGAATGTCATTGTTATTTTCAGCTATGTAGATCTTGCTTCAGTATTTAAAGAGTTCATCCTTGCTACCTGTGAGATCCCCAGGACTTTGGAGATTTGACAGCACTTATATCTGTATCAAAATTCCCAAAATTCTTCGTGAGTACTAATGAAGAGAGCCTCAACAAATACTTGCTGTGCATTTGTATTTCTGTAACAGCTGTAAATTAAGAATTGCAAACTTGACTACGTGCAATATCAAACCTTAAGTCCCAGAAGTACCGAGCTGTAATAAAACAGGCTAGGAAGCAGTTGTTAATTTAAACTAAAGTATATAAAGGAACAGCTGCATTTCCAAGAACAAAGCCCCAAACAACAAAAAGCAATGAAGAAAAGACAAGCCCATACATACTTCTTCTAAAATAGCTCTCCAAAGGGAGAAAACATCAGATTTACAATAAAATCTAATGCAGGACTTAAAGGTACAGTAAAATGCAGTTCTGATACTTGTTCCAGAGATACCAATAAATGGCTACAACCCCCTTAGCAAAGTGTTGTGATTAAAAAGACAGGAAGCTACACAGTGGTCAAGTGAGATGAAATGCTGGCAGTTAGCCAGATATGGGTTCAGGATGATATAATTTGCCATGTTCAGCATTGATTGCTATTGCAAAGCTGCTGTGGGATCAAAATCTTGATTGTAATCCATCAAACCAATAACTACAGTGAGTCGAATGGCTGAGCAATTGTGATGACACAGCTGGCTGCAGGGATGGTGCTAGAAATTAGTAAGTGAAGCTGCTATTAGCATGTAGAAAGCTTTAGAGGAAGGGAAAAGCAGCATGGTAATTGCTAATACCCACAACACAGTAATGATAGCAAAAGTTTTATTAAAAACAAACCAAATCATGTTATGCTGTTTTTTGAAGGAGAGATACTTATGCCTGCTGCTCACAATCTCATGATTTAAACAAAAGGTGTGCCTATACATTTCTTCACCTGGTAAAAGCAGAAAAACTTAGTTCTCTTCCTAGTCAGCTACAGTCACAGGCTATGTTCAGGGAGCACCAGGAGAAAGAATCAGAACAGTGGACGATTCACACCAACTGGAAACAGCTTTCCCAAGCTGGCAAAGGAGTACCACTGTCACACAAAACTGATTTTGCTTGGGCCACTGTTAGCACTCTGCCTCTATCTTGCCTACCAGACAGGGTGTGAGAGACCTACATGGACTGTCCATGCAAAAACCAATTGGGCACTTCTGCCTCCATGAAAGCAGGATTCAAGGACACTCAGCAATTCTGACCAGCTACTGCTTAGCTTGCTCTGGTAAGTCAGCTCAGAGAAGCCTTCAATGTGACTGAAATCCAGTAACAGTATTCCCCACTTTGGTTTGTGCTTCCTATTGCCTTTCTCACTTTGACTCTTCATCTCCCATCTGTGGGATTCTTGCCTTTAGTGTATTTTTTTCATCTAAATATAGCAGCTCTTCAGTCTTTTTGTCTCTCTGCTACAACCTTGGCTGCCTTTAATGGATCCTGCATGAAATTAGACCTAGTTTGCATTCTAATCAACTTTGGTGACTTATGCTTTTAATTAATCCTTAATATTCCTCCAGTCTCCATGGATGATGCATTATAAAAACCCGTTTATATGTGTCATTGTGGTTTCAACTTCAGGGTAAAAATGTCTCACAAATGGTATATATACAAGAAATATATGCAATTTATCATAAAACATTATAATTTTATTCTCTCCAGCTGGAGTAGCAGACAAGTTAATATGTTTTTCCAATTGAAAAAGTTCCATGTGATTTATTATTCCACAAAGAGCAGCGGTCCAACAAGGCCCCTACTTGGTTACAACCTCTATGGGATTCTCAGCATATTGTAACTTGCTAGATCTGAGTAACCCCTCTCCAAAACCACAGCAGGCCTCTGACTGCCTTGCACACAAAGATTTAACAGGTTAATTGACCAAATCATGCTCACTTCAATAGGCCCTTTGTGTTCAAAATTTGACCCACAGAAGAGCTCTGAAAGTTTAGAGCACAACATAAGTGGTAAGTATTATCGGATCCCATTTTGAGGTTCAGAATCAGTTGTTACTTAATGTTTATTCAGCTTCTGTTAAAGTAGAGCCCTGAATCAAAAACCAAGGAAGGACCTCCAAATTTCACCCATTATTAATCATTTGATGTTATCAATTAAATTTAACGTTCTCTGACATCTTTTACTCTTGCCTGAGTATCACTCCAGATAAAAGATATTCAACTGTCACTTACAATGTGTGATGTATTGGTATTCAGCCTGCTCATCTGATAGTTGAATGAACTGAGAAGTTTCTATGTGGGTTCTTGAAACAATCTTTCACTCCAGTTATATTTATTGCCAGTTTCTGACTGTATTTAACAATAACTAGAATAATCACTCCAGAAATAATGTCTTGAAAAATGCATACCCTAAGAATATTCATAAACCAACAACTTCTCCTTCATCAAGATCTTTTCCCATCATTTCAGACATATGGGACTGGCATTAAGTACAACTTGCAAGTGGTCCAGAGCAGTGGGAGTTTTCCCCATACCCATAAGATTAGTTCTCTTAGCACTTCACATCTCCTACTAAGTACGTTTTATTAAAATATTTATTCCCATTTTTAAATTTAAATAGAAGAGTTAAAAGATAAGTAGGGCAGTTAAATTCTGAACCAATCATCTAAAACACTTGGTCCCAGGAAAATAATACAGGGAAAATAAGGGGCCCACTGCTATTACTGCCACTAAGATTTCACCTTCTGTTCCCTGACAACTCAGCAGTTTGCAACACCAGGACTAAAAGCATATTTGTCAGTCTTGTGGTTTTCAGAAATTATTTGTTTGGTAAAGTAAAGCAATGCTCATTTCTACATTTTAAAGATTAGGAGACACACCTCCTGTCAGCTGAGGGAGTGACATTTCAGCCTGGAAAGAAAACTTGAACTTGTTAACACCAATGGCAGGGGGGCAGATCATAGATCTGACCTCAGTGTCTCATTTCTCAGTCACGGTCAGTAACTGATGGTTAAGAGTGTGACAAGAAAGAAAGTGGGCAGCATGACTTCTCCACTAAGGTCTCCCAGTTTCCAGGACTGTGCAGATTGGGCACCCTTCTTCTGGCATGGTGGAAATTATCAGGAGGAAGATCTTAATCTTTCAGGGCTTGAACAAGGGAAACGACAAACAGCACTCGAGTGTGTCACTTTATAAGGGTGACAACTCCTAAAATCCAGATAGTTGCCTGGATCAAGGCCAGGCTCCTAAGCCCCTGGCAGAACTGAAACATTAAAGTCCGTGGGAGAAGGAAGATAATTTCTCAGTCCTGGTTGATTTTACTCTGAGGCTGCCAGGGTTTGAAGGAAGGCAAGCCTAAACTGTGTTATGATCTCAGTGGTTACTCAAAAGTATCATCTGGAGAAACACTGGGCCAGGCCAGACTGGAGATCTTTTCCATTCCACTACTGCAAACTTCAAAAGAACTTCAACAAGTTATGCGAGCATTATAATATTTCAGCCTAAGGTAAATGAGGCTCATAAAGAAAACTTACTTGCAGTTCAATCCTAGGAAAGGAAACAACCCAGCTTCAGGAACCCCTTTAAAGGCAACTGACTTTATTGAGGGAGAATTTTATCCCCAATTCCTGACACATTAAATATATAATAATTACTGAAGAATTATTTCTTGTGGTTTTTTCTTAGTTGAGAGGCCAAAAGAAGTCTGGGATTCAGAACTTCTTGCAAACAAGAAGATACATGTTCTCAAAACCATCAGTAAAATAAATCAGAAAAATACTGTCCTGAGTGCAACATAAATGAAGGTCAGAAACAGTTTTCTGTATCAACCTAAAATTTGTACTTACAAGATTAATCAAAAAAATAAATTATGACTATTACATATAGTCACAGGTAACAGTCAAATGTAGAAAGCTTGGGGTTTGCTTATATGCAGGGCAGAAATATTTCATAATAATTTACAATACATACAAAAAATATACAAATCAAAAAGCCAAATTATGTAAACCAAATACAGAGCTGCTCTCAGCAGCAAGTTACCCAAAGATTTCAATGAAAGCAACTTACATCAGTATAAAGTCCTCTCCATTTCCAAAATTCTTGTTCTGAAAGTTTTTTCTCTTGCTTTAACGAAATCTGGCACTTTTGCCATTTGCACAAAAACATTTCCTGTTTGCTGTGTAGGAACTGAAGCAAGAAGTCATGTAAGTGCCAGTCAGCTCTCCTATCTGAAACACTGGGGAAATATATTAAAATAACTTAGCACAGTCTAGACGGGCTCAGCACTGTCTGCCTCAAAAATTGTGGCACCAGCATACCCAAAAGCATGAGTTTGTTTTCAAACAGTAATATCTTTCAGAAATAATTTGTTTACCTTTGATTTTTTTTGAGTGTTTGCTGTTTAGTCAAACACTCCCATGATGAATAATTTTTTTACTAGTTTTGAAAAATCAGAAGCAACATTTCACCTGATCATAGCTGCCAAGGAGCTGGAACTTGAAGAAAAATATAATACAGTGCAAAAATCATAATAAAATCGTGAGAGTGAACAAAACTGAACTGAATGGGGGAAGGTGTGATGTGTCCTAAGTTAAGCATTCAAAAAAATTAGAAAAAATAACTAAAAAAGAAAAATTAGAAAACCAGAAGGTTTATACTCTTGTTATTACTTGAACATTAATAATATTAAGAATCAGCTTTCTGTGAGAGCAAAAGAGGGAAAAATCTTGCCTTTACTGTAGTATTAAAAATCAAGTTAGTATATGAAAAGAGATGGGGTGCAGAAGAGAATGCCAGAACAGACTTAGCCCATCCTGACAGGTGTGTGTTCCACATTGCTGAAGAAAGTTCCTCAGCCTCCTTCAATACCCCAGCATTTCAAAGCCTAAAGTATAATCAAAGCCTAAAGTATAATCAAAAAAATCTTTCCTCTTATCAAACTTCTGTTTTCCTTGCTGTGTATTAAATTAATTTCCCATGCGCAGTGGAAGGACAATTTAACACTGTTCTTAGAACAATTTTTATATTTTCATTTTTATCTCCATTTTGCTTTTCCTTTTTTTAGATTAAGAAGTCCCTGTCCTCACTTTATCTCATTAGCTGTATTTTCTTAGCTTTCACATTACCCCAACCAAGGCTCAGGTTCTTTGTATAGTTCTTACAGAAACTTGTGACCTACTTTATATATACACCCAAAAAAGTAAATATATAAACAATAACAATTAAATCAATCAAAAAAAACCCCATTACATTTTAACATATTAATAATAACTTGTCCATCAACGGTGTCATCACTGCCAAAAGATTCATGACCCCTCCACAATGATCTTTCTCTTTTCCTGCAGTACTTTTTTCAATTACATTTGGTGGAAGAACTTCACTGATGTCTATTCTGTAGTGCACCTTCCACATTTAAGACAATATACAAAACCCTTGAATAAGATCACCAGTAGTTCTGAATTTCAAACATTTTAAAATTACTGGAATGTTTCATTTCTTCTAAGGTGATGAAATTTGGAGAATTTTTAATGTTTTCTTCTCAGAGAGAAGTCTTGAGAGAATCTCAAAAGTCTGGAGCCACAGATGTGAAGGAAAGGAAAAGAGATCAAGTTCCTTTCCCTACATCCAGCAAGCATTTGTAGTATCTTTCATCTAGTGCAGGTGAAGGGAGCAAATTATATGACTAATTTCACTCCATGTGAGAACAGGGTAAATTTTTTTTAACCTAAAAACGTGAAAAGAAAGGCAGAAAAGCTGTAAGGGGAGATTACAAACTGACCTGAGAAGATGGAATCAGCCACGAGAAACTTCTGAAGCTGGGCAACGAGACTGTTGCAGAGTAAGAGTTATAAGTGGGTCAGTGCAAGGTTGGGGTTGTTCCTGCAGGCAAGTAAGGGTTACAAAGGCTCCTTAGCACTGTGAATTAGGGAGTGAAATTGGCATCCAGCTGCTCCAAACCAGTTCTTTTAGTAACCTAAAAGAACTGTTGTGCAAAGATGAGGATGGATGTGGGATGTCAGTTTTAATAAAGACATTGAGAAACTGAAGGAATTAAGTGGGTTCCAGTTATAGGGGAATATGATAGTAAGGGCAAAAGTAAATTGCTCACAACTGCTCCAAGAAAAATACAGAGTATATGCAAACATGCAGTGACACCAAGTCTAGAGCTAGGCATTATACAGAGCAATTTGATTAAAAACTAGACACACCTTGTCTGGTAGTAAACTGTAATAGGGATGCAGCATTGCCCCAGAATCTCATAATAGTGATTTTGAGAACTGGAATGAAGTGAGCATATTCTGTGTGCCTGCAAAGGCCATGATCTGCCAAGACAGGGGCAGATGTCTGTCATAACAGAGATGATTCACAAGTGTTGGGTAGAAAAGCACTCATAAAAGAGAGAAATTTGAAGGACATTTGGTGACTGAACAAAGAGGGCTAATAACTTTTTCTAGTGGCCCTAAATGAATAGTTTTGAAGAACCTGTGAAGACCCACGGGCGTCAAGAAGAATGCCAGGCTAAGCAAGACAGATTTTGCTCACAACATAAGCAAATATGGGCCTCAGTGTGCTTCTGAAAAACAAGTCAGAGATCACAACATAGCTGAATAGGCCAAGGAGTCTCAGCAGCAATGAAATATGGCAACCATCCGAGGAAAACTGAGTATTCGATGTCTCTACAGTGAGAAAACGATTTCAAAGAAAATGGAAAATCTGAATTTTAAACTAGGATATACAATGGTAAACTGGAAAAAAAAATTAGTATGATTTGGAGTTGTGGTGGGCCTGACTGGGATGGAGTTAACTGCTTTCACAGCAGCCCACAGGGTGCTGTGCTTTGGATCTGTGGCTACAGCAGCGCTGACAGCACAGCAGTGTTTTGGCTGTTGCTGAGCTGTGCTTGCACAGTGTCAAGGCCACCTCTGTTTCCCACTACGCCCCCACAGCCAGGCTGAAGGTGGGCAAGAGGCTGGGATGGGACACAGCTGGGACAGCTGACTCAGAGTGACCAAAGAGATACTTCATGTGATGTGTCTTCAAGTTCAGAAATAAAAACTGGGATAGAGGAAGAAAAGGATGGGGGGGAGGGGGGAGGTGTGTGTTGTGGCTTCCGAAGTGGCTGTTTAGGGACTGGCTGGGCATCACTCTGCCTGTGGGAGG
>VZRS01013301.1:6376-23871 GCA_013398055.1 Ifrita kowaldi | reverse complement strand
CTGCCTCACTCCCCTCAGGACAAGCCCCTTGCTGGGCCTGCAGATGCAGAGAGATGGAAGGAATTGGCATTTCCCGCTTCGCTTTCCCACAAGGATCCACCTCCAGCACTGCCACAGCTCCCACAGCTCCAGCCCTGTCCAAGGGACACCTCCATGCTTGCCTGCCTCTTCCCCTGCTCCAAGGGGTGCAATTCCCTCGTTGCCTTGAAATTCCACCTGCCAGGAAGGGCAGCTGAATCCAGCCCTGAATCCCACGGAGAGGCTCCACTGCCCAGGACTGCCACTGTTTCCCAGTTTCTCCTCTCTCCTGGTTGCCCCTGAAGCCCCCAGCCCCACCTCGTTGGCCTTTCCTTGCCGTGGCATCCCTGCTGGGATCAGGATGCTGCTCCCCTTGGAATCTGACACGGCACAGATGGCTCTGGGAGCACCCCCATCCCAACGGGAGCTGGGACCTTGGAGCTTTTTCAAGGGTGAGGATGAGATGAAGGAAAGCTGAACAGAGCCAGAGATGGGAGACAGGGGCTGGGAGCAAAAAGAGGAGTCAGGAATGACAGCCCCTGCTGGCACCTCCCTTCCGTGGCGCTTCCCAGCCGTGTCCCCCTGGGCTGCTGGGCAGACACGTCTGGGACTGGGTCCCAGGAGCTTCTCCTGGGTGCTGGCAGAGGGAAACAAAAGGGGCCTTGAGCAGCTCAGAGAGGAGATGTGAAACTGGCCCCTGAAAGCAGCCCCGGTGTCTGGTGGTGGCCGAGGTGGCAACCAAGCCCTGCCCGTGGCCACCATCGCCAGCCAAGCACAGCCAGGAGCCAGCCTGGAGCCCGGACTGCCCTTCCACACCCTCTGGACTGGCAGGATCCAACCCAGGAGAGCCCCGTGTGCCGCTGGAGGAGGCTCTGGGTGCCAAATCCCCAAGTGCAGCCCTCGGCCCCCTTTGGGGCTCCCCGTGCCCCCGAGCGTGGCGAACCCCTCTCCCCGCTGCACTGGCACTGCCTGGCTCTCATGAGCCTGTGGAGGAGAGCAGAGAGCCAGAGGGGGTAAAGAATGCAGGTTCCACTGGGAATGAAGCCCTGGGAGCACAGGGGTGAAGTGTCAGCAGCCCTGGGGGTGCTGTTGGATCCCCCCCCAACAAACGGGACCGTAGGGACCGAGCGGGGCCGGGGATGGGGCCTGGGGCCTGCACCCCCCCTCCAGAGATGGATTTGAGTCCTGCTTGTCCCTGTCTGTGTCCTGGGCATGGAGAGCTGCCCTGCAGGACCCCTGGGGATAAAACCATCCAGGACCCAGTCACGTTCCCAGAGAAGTCAGTGCCTTGTCCAGCCTTGTGCTGCCTCCTGAGGGGACAAGGAGAGGAAAAGGATCTCCTGAGAGGAAAAGGGAAGGAAAAGCATCTCTGGAGAGGAAAAGGAGAGGAAAAGGATCTCCTGAGAGGAAAAGGGAAGGAAAAGCATGTCTGGAGAGGAAAAGGAGAGAAAAAGGAGAGGAAAAGGAGAGGAAAAGGATCTCCTGAGAGGAAAAGGGAAGGAAAAGCATCTCTGGAGAGGAAAATGAAAGGAGAAACATATCTGGAGAGGAAAAGGAGAGGAAAAGGATGTCCTAAGAGGAAAGTGAAAGGAAAAGCACCTCTAGAGAGGAAAAGCACCTCTGGAGAGGAAGAGGAAAGGAAAGGCACCTCCTGAGAGGTGTCTCCTCACAGGGAGCAGGAGCTGCACCCTCAGAGAGGAAGGAGACCTAATGAGGTGCTTTATTAATTGCGCTGTGAACTTTTCCTTTAACGATTCTCCCCGCAACTCCCTCTAGTTAAAGCTAATGGCCTGTAGCATGTTCAGCAGATGGATTATCCAGAGGTGCCCAGGCAGCCGGGCCCCGCTGCCAGAGGGGTGCGTGGGGGCTGCCAGACACCGCTCCCGGTGCCCCACGGCCCCTCGGGGGCTCTGCTGGACCCCGGGGATCCAGGGGGGGCTGGAACACCCTGTCCCTGCCTGATCCTGGTCCCAGTATCCCTCTGGAGGTGTGGAATGAGCAGCAGCCAGAGGGGTTCCCATCTCTGGGGAATTTGTGGGCTCTGCTGTCCCACGGCTCTGGGGGTCCCTGCTCCTCTCCTGCTCTGCTGCTGCACGAGGTGGCCTGGAGGTGGCAGGGAGAGGGAGCAGCCCCGGGCAGAGCAGGGTGGCACTCAGTGACAGCGACCAGCCACCTCCACCCAGCCCAGGATGCTGCTGCCCTCGGGCTGGCACGGAGCCTCTTTGGGTTCTGCGGGGGTCCAGCCTCATTATTTACATTAAATGGCAGCAGATGCTCCCCAAAAGGACCACGTGCCACGGGGCAGTGCTCCCTGAGAGCAGCGGGAAGCTGTGCTGCCCCATCCCGGGATAACCCCGGCAGGGCAGGACGGCCTTTCCTGCCGCCCCACGCGTTGCACGGCGCCTGGTGAGAAAACATCGATTTCCAGCTCCTGCGGAATGTGGGGTCACGGCCACCAGCTGCATTAAGCGCCATGAGCTGTCAAAACGTGTCCAGCCACTGCCTGCTGGGAGAGCAGGGAGCTGTGATCCATAAAAACCCGCAGGACTCGTGATCCAGGGAAGATTTGGGCCACAGGGGTGCGGCCCAAACCCTGTGTGCTTCAGCCAGGGGCCGTTCTCCCACAGGAGTCCTCCCTCCGATCCCCCTGTGCTGCATCCTGCCCCGCATCCCTTCCATGCTCTCCCCTTTTCCCTGCCCCTTTCTGGCTGCTCTTTTCCAGGGGAAGGTGGGCACGGGCAGCTCTGGACTCATCCCACACGCCGGGGCCCGTCTGCAAGGCTGAGCAGCAGCGAGGGGAATAAATTAGCAGCTCCGAGAGGAGCTGGAGGTTTCCACGTGGGAGTTTGTTTCATTTTTAACGCTGCTGCCGCCCGGCCGCGTCCCGCTGGTGACTAACGGGGCCGTGTTTGTATTTAGCGCTGGCATTAATTGCGGGTGGGAGCTGGGTGAGTGTGGGCTGCTCTCCCCGGGGTGACTCATGTGTCCCCTCCTCCTCGGCAGCGCAGCTTTCGTGCAGCGGCTCTCGGGTGGCTCTGCCCGCCTCTCCACGTGCCCTGCGGACCCTGCGGTGCCCCATGGAAATTCCCTGCCCGGCTCCGGCTGCTGCCACGGGAGGAGCCGGTTCCTCTGCTGAGCCTGCGCTGAGAGGTGAGAGGATTTTTAGTCTTGGAGCAGCTTCTCCAGCCTGTGCTGGGGGTCTTGTGTCCCCTCCCGCGGCTGGAGCTCTCCTGTGGCTGTGTCGGGGGGTTTGGACCGTGGAGGTGCCCAAATCCAGCCCCATTTCGAGCCAGGAGCCACCTCAGGTGGGGTTTTCCCTCCGTCCGTACCCCCACCGTGCTCACGCCGGTGTTCCATGCAGGTTCAGGAACGCTGGGGGAGCTCTGGGCACTGCCAGGGTCACCTCAGCCCCTGCAACCACCCAGCCCATGGTGCTCACGGAGCACCCAGACTGTGGTGGGGATGGGCTGGATGTAGGGAAGGGGTGGGGCAGGACCCACCTGCACCACAGAGGGTCTGGGGGCTGCTTTTGGGGGCAGGGAGCCAGCAGGGAGCTGAGGAGGGGCCACCTTGGAGCAGGGGAAGTGACACTGGTTGGGGTTGAGGTTCAGGATCATGACAGATGGGCAGGAGGGTGTTATGAAACAGCATTTCCTCTGCACCGCCTCTCCCTGAGGTCTCCGTGCCTGCAGCCAACCCCAGTCCCATGGAAGTGAAGCTTGGGATGGATGTTCAGGTGCTCTCTCGGCCACGGAGGTGGCCAGACCTGCTGCAGGCTGGGAAGGGCTGGGGGATGGCTGCAGGGCTGGGGGAGCGGGCTGGCATCCGTGCCCAGGGATGAGCCAGGATGGGGATCGAAGGACAGCGCCCTGGAGGGGCCACATGCAGGGCCTTGAGCACGGCTGCTGGAGCAGCCACCCAGAGTTGGGGTGTGTGGGGACCCCTGTGCTCCTCAGAGACCCCCAGAACCTCCCTTGTGCCCCTTTAGCTCCCCGCGAGCAGGGCAGGGATGGGGGGTCCCAGCCCTCACGGGGGGCTGTGGGACAGCCCAGCAGCTCTGTGCTGAGAGGATCCCCCTCTCTGGGGTGGACATTCCCCAGGGCAGCTTCGTGCTTGAGCCGTGGCCTCAGAATTCCAGCAGCTCCTCCACACGTGGTGACCAACCCTGCTCCTCCAGGGCACAAACCTTGGCCATGCCCGAGCTCCCAGCAGCTCTGTGCCCCACCAGGGATGCCACCAGCCCCTCCTGTTGGTGGCCTGGGCCGGCCAAACCCTGCTCAGTTCTCGGCAGCAGAGCAGTGAAACCGCCCCAAACCCTCTCCATCCGAAGGCAGAGGGAACGGAGGGGTCGTGGGCACCAGCCCAGGGGGCCCTGGATGCGCCTGCACCCCATGAGATCCGAGTTCCCTGCCTCTGGAACACAAGGCAGGTGCGCTGCTGGGTTTTTTCCCTCCTGTAGCTGGAATTTTGCTGAATGTTTTGTCCTGGATCTGCTGGAAACAGCTCCAGTCACCGTTAGGAGCTCCTCAGCTCGGGTTTGTCAGGGAGCTGTCGTTGCTGCTGCCTCACGCAGGAGGGGAACGGCTCTGGTGGCTCCGGGGAGCCCAGAGCTTCCCAAAGGCTGCTGCTCATGGGGAGAGGCTTCCAAAGGCAAATTCCATGGGCTGCCCTTGCCTGAGCCCACTCCTGGCGTTCATTTTGCGCTGGGTTGTGCGATGCAATCCCAGGGAATGAGCTCTCCCACTGTCCCGCTGCCTGTCCCAGCCCATCCTCACCTCTCCTCAGGGACGCTGCTGGAGCTCAGGACAACGCTCTGGCACGGTGGGGAGGGATTTTGTGGTTTTTGGAGCCTCCCAGTGCAACACCATCCATTCAGGGATGGGAGAACCCGGCGCAGTCTTTGCTGCTGCCCGTCCATTCCCGCTCCGCCTGCCACGGTTGATATTTTCCCATCTCCAGCTCTGTGTCTTCCCATTTCCCGCATGGGGAGCAGGGGTTTCATTACCAGCAACGTCCTTTCCTGGCTGCCCTCGTATTTATGGCAGTCCTTCTTTTTTATAGCCAATTTTGTAGAGTGCCCAGCAGTTAGCTCGACTGCTTCCTTTCATTTCGGCATTATTGCCAATTTCCTGTTCCACGGGCTAAATTTATCACTTCTTTAATTGTCTGATAACTCCAGGAACCAGCTGAGAGCCACCCTGCCCCGTGCCAGCCCATTCCCCGGGGCAGGGCTCCACGCTCCCACCTCCAGCACGCCTTGGCACGCTCTGGACACATCCCTGCGAGGAAGATTCCAGCCTCAGCGCCATTCCCAGCCTCTCCCGGGTGCTTTTGGCCTCCTTTCTCCCAGTTTAATTTGCCCAGCCTAGTTCAGCATCCCTGCTTTGGTGCATTGCCAGCTTATCCTGGGAATCCTGGCAGAGTGTGAGGGGCTGCCCGGAGCTCTCCCTGCTGCAGGGTCACTGCTCGGAGCTGCGGCCTCAGCACATCCCAAAGCAGAGGCCATGGCTTGGTGGGAAGAGTCTCCTCAGGTGGGTTTTGGTCCGTGACACCCCCTCACAGCCTGACTTTGGGCTGAGCAGGAGAGCAGGGGATGGATTCCATGGGATTGGGACAGCCCAGGCTTCCCAAAAATTGCTCCAGCCTGCGCTCCAAGTGGCATGGAATGAGTGCCACGGCATTTCCCACTTCAGCTGCTGAAGGCCTCGTGCCTGCTGAGCTCTGTGAGTCCCTGGGGACTCTCTGGGTACCTGCTGGGCTCCAACAGCATCCTGGCTGCTGCTTCCAGCCCCTCAGGGAGAGCTGCAGCCCGGCCGTGGTGGCTCCTGCTCCAGCAAAGATTTCCCTCCTGCCTGCAGGCTTTGCTGGGAAGCTTCCAGCTTTTCTCCTCGGTGGGGCTGGAGCCAGCCTTGTGCCGCCCCCAGTGCTTGCTCTGGGTTTGTGGAGCGCCTCGCAGCCTTCTGGCACTGCCCGTTCGACTGTGTTTGGATCCCTGCTCCCTCCCCGTGCCCGCAGCTCGGCTGGCTGGGGTTCCATGGGAGCAGCCCTGGCTCAGCCTGGGGCACTGGGTCTCATCCTGCTCCCAGCGCCCTTCCTCAGATGCTGCTGCAGGCTCGGCTGTGGGGCAGAATGGGTGCCTGGAGCCCAGCCCCAAGGCTGATCCCACAGCTTTTCCATGTTTTCCACATCATCCCCTTCCAGGGGCCCGGCACGGAGGTTGTGTCTCCAGGAAGAGTGGTTTGAGGACATCAGGGTGCAGAGAGGTTCGGGCAGAGGCACAGGTGCCCCACAGATCTCCCCGTACTGGGTGACCCCTTCCAGGGGCTCCGCTCCACCCTGACCACAGCTCAACGACACCAAACAAACACCGAGCCAAGACTTTCTGCTGGATAATGCCTAAACTTCCCAACAGCCCAAACACATCCTCCACTCCGGGGCAGTGATCACAGCCCCGAGGCTGCCAGAGCTCCAGGAGCTTGGACAACACCCTCAGGCACAGGCTGGGATTGTTGGGATTGTCTCGTGCAGGGCCAGGAGCTGGACTGGACGATCCTTGTGGGTCACCACAGGCTATTCCACGATTCATCAGCCCGGCTGTGCTGTCACAGAGGGGGTCGAGCATCCCAGCTGTGCATCCCAGGAGCACCACACCTCGTCCTCATCCTGTCCAATCCTCATCCATCCATTTGGGGCGGGTTTGTTGTCCCGGTTGCTCCTTTGATGCATGAATTAAACGGGTCTGGGTGCTGTGCCCCATTTACACCTCCCTGTGTGAAATTCCCCAAACCCAGCGGGGAGCAGCCTCCTCATCCAAGGTCCTGCCCCAGCCTTTCCGTGTCTCCCGAAGCCACCCTGGTCCTGCAGTGCTGGAGGTGATGGCTCCCTTTGAAGGGGAATTCGGAGCCACAGAATTACCAGGGGGCTTCACGCCCTGCATTGTTAGTGCTTGTCAAATATTTATGAAAAAACAATCTGGGGATAATTAATTCAGCAGCAACGGCAAAGCCCCGGCTGAGATTTATTGGCTGGATACGATTGGAGCACGGACAGAGCTCTGCCAAGCCCAGCAAAATGCATCATCAATAATAGATTTGTCAATAGATGAAAACATCGGCAGATAAACTAGTCTTGAGTGCCACCTGGCCAGCACATCCCTGCAGCCACCCGTGGCCAGCGCCTGGTGAACAGCTCCCGGTGCCACCTTTCCCGGCTGGAATCCTGGGGACCAGCGAGAGCCACTCGGCACAGCTGGGGACAAGGGATGAGACAGAGCTCCAGGGCGAGACCGGCAGTAAAGAGCCCCAGCGCTGGCTGCGTGCCATCATTCCTCCCTTTGGTGTCGCCGCGCGTCCCCAGGGGAGCCCCGGCTCTGGGATTCATGGCACAAAGGCGACCTTGAGCGCGGGGAGGTCCGTGCCCTTTCCCTGAATAGCTCGGTGCCCGCGGGGTCCCGCTGACCCCAGTCCCGCCGCCCGGGGGCTGCGGGGTGCGGCCGGGGGCTGCGCACACTGAGCCCATTCACGGGGCAGAAAGGGGCCCTTGTTCCCTGCAGACAGAACCGCAGGGCCCCGAGCAGCTGCGGCGACGCGGGGCCACCAGGGCCACCAGCAGCCCCGGGGCACGAGCGGCCCGGTGGCTCCGGCGGGGCTGCGGCGGGAGCCAGCCCGTGTCCCCAAGCCCGGCAGCTGCGGCGGGAGCACGGGCAGCGCCCCGCAGCCTCCAGCTCCTCACCCGAGCCTGGGAGCATCATCCCATTCCCGGTGCGCCGGGCAGGGATCGCGTCCAAGCCGCTCCAGGGAATCCGTGCGGGGGAAGGTGACGGTCCCCGCGCCCGGGGGACACCGGGCGGCACAGCCAGGACACAGCGGGATGGCTCAGCCAGGAGCAGGAGCGGCGTTGGGGGAATGGTGGCTGATGACCCCATCCAGCCTCTCCCCAGTGTTGCTCCCGCTCTGAAAATTCCCAATATCCCGCTTGCGGCTGTGCGTGGGGCACATTCCATGGGGCGGGAGATGCCGGACTGGGCTGGAGCCGGGGTCTGTGCCCGCCTGGGCAGCGCTGCCCCCTCTCCCCGCGGGCACCGAGGCTCCCCGGCCGGCCGGGTCGCTGGCTCAGGCTGCTCCTCATCCATCTGCTCTCCTGTCACATCCCCGTCTCCCTGATTATTTTAATGAGGATAATGATTCACACCTGGGCAATTCAAACCCGCTAACAATAACAATTTTAATTAGTTTCCACTACAAATCTGAAACGTCGTCATTAACATTTAAAACGCTCGCGATTGGCAGCTCCGTGGAAAGCCGGGGCTGGGTGGGAGCTGTGGGAGGGGTGGGCAGAGCTCCAGGGTGCAGGTGGGATGGGGAAGCTGCTGACGGGGTCAGGGCCAAGGAACCACACGCTGAGGGTGGCACTGAGCTGGTTCCTGCCAGCCCCGAGCCCTCCACGGCGCGGGAGGGAATCGGATCCTCCCCGGCTCTTCAGTGGGTGTGGGCAGGGACCAGCACCGGGCATTTGGTGGCACTTTGGTGGCATCTCGGCTGCTTGCTGGGAGCTGTGGCCTTTGGGGACAGTGCAGGCAGGGGGTGGCCATGGAGGGGACACCCATCACTCAGGCAGGAACACCTCCCTGCCCCACGCCAGGCACACAGGGCTCCAGGAGAAAGGATTGTGTCCCAGGGGCTCACCCTGCTGCCCCAAGGCTTTATTGAACCCCAAAGAGCGTTTTCTCCCCCCAAAAAAGCTTTGCTACAGGCTCCCCACAGCAGCCATGAGCGTTGGGGTCAGCCTGTCTCGGTCCCACACCGTGCCGTGTGCCCCTGGTGCCAGCCCTGCCAGGCAGCCCCAGCCACCCCGCGGTGCCCGAGGAGCCCTGAAAGGTGGGGAGCACCCTGAGGGGACCGGGCAGGGGCACAAACACGATCCCCTCTCCCATGAGGTGTGAGACTGAGGAGGGGGCGAAGTGCTGGTGCCCTGGAGGCAGGGATTGGGAATTCCTGGAGACGGGGATTGGGAATGCGCAGGGTGCAGAGCGGGGTGAGCAGCCCTGGATGGCACAGTCCGTGTGACATCATCGCGTGGGGGCACACAGAGTTCCCTGTTCCATCCTTTATCCCAGGGCACAACCCCAGGGATGCAGGGATGGGTTTGGGGTGTCCGGAGCTGCCACGGGGCCCTGCTGCTGTCACCCCGCACACGCCGGGGTCCCTGCGATCCTCCTGCCTGCCCGCCCGGCTCCCCCGCAGCCTGGCACAAGCCAGGGCAGCTCCACATTCCCAGCGCTCGGTTTTCCTCCGCTGGAGGCGTCCGTGGCTCCAGCCGTGGGCTCTCCCCTCCCGGCTCGCTCAGGCGTGCGCGGCTGGGGACCACGCTCCGGGAACTTGCTCCGGGCACTACAGGGAACGAGGGGAAAAAACACAACAGCGGTGCTGCCGCGGTCCAGCTGCTGCCGGTGGGCTGTGGGGGGTGTGTCCCCGAGGGTCCCAGCTCGGCTGTCCCTCGATGCCAGCTCTGGCTTTGCGGAGCTGAGCCCTTCCAGCCTTCTCCAGCAGCTCCTGGCGCTGCCGCCCACCCGTCCCTGGAGGAAGCTGGGGAAGAAACGAGTCCACAGTGCCCAGCTCAGGCAACCTGGCAGCGATCACATCCGTCATTCCACCCGGCCTGGCCTCCTGGGATGGGCTCAGCTTCGGCAGGAGGCTCTGGGATAAGGCCGGGCCGGGATGTGGGGTGGCACACGTGAGCCCCGTGTGCGTCACCCCGGGAGCCTCTTCCCGAGGCAGCAGCAATGAGCAGCCGAGTTGAAGCTGTGGTTTCGGGGCCCCACAGGACCCAGCAGCCCCCTGAGGATGCCCCAGAGAGGGGGGAGCAGGCAGGGCTCACACCCACAGCGTGCTGGGTGCTGTGGGGTGCGGGAGCTGGCTGGGTGTGGATGGACACGGGAATGCTGGCCAGGGAAGGGTGACCCACAGCCAGGGCAGCGACCTGGGGGTCACACTGGGGGCTGTTGGATGTCTTCCCTGGAGTTTGTCCAGCTCTTTGAATGCAGCTGGAGGGAGCTGCCCGATTCCTGCCCTGCTGAGAGCTCTCCCCCAGCCTGGCAAGCCTGGGGAGCACCAGGGCTGGAGGTGCTGCCCTTGTCCCTGCCCTTCCATGCTTTTCAGGGACATTTTGAAGGGCCCTGGGCTGGGGGTTGCTGCTGGCTCAGCAGGGCAGTGAGGGGCACCTGACTGGGAAGGCGACAGCGACAGTGTCCCCTCAGCAGCCCAAGGCCTCCATCAGCCAGGACAGCCCCTGAGCCCTCGCCTCAGCCCCCCACACTGCTGGGGAAGGGCTGTGCTGGCAAAGCCCAGCCCAGCCGCATCCCAGAGCCAGAGCTGTCCCTCCTGGCAGGGCGGGATCCTGCCTGGGCGCCCTCTGCCCTGGGACAGGGGAGGGCTGGGGACCTTTTCTGCCTCTCGTGCCAACAGAGCCACTGGGCAGTGAGGAACTGACCACTGCGTGTGGGCAGGGCTTGGGCAGGGGGGGTCCTGCTGTCCCCCTGATCCTGCTGCCTTCTCCTCCTTCCCAGTTCCCCGCAGGCCCCCGTGGAGCAGGTGAGCCCAGGCTTGGCAGGTTCAGGCAGGGTGGGCAGTGGTTCCCCCAAACCCCCCGGAGCCTCAACCCCACACAGGGGTCCCCTGGGCACACTTGAGTGGCACTCAGGGCTTGAGACACGGTGGTGGCATCGCTGCTGAGATCCCTGGACCATCCCAGCAGCCGGAGCCTGGCCTAACCCAGGCTCAGCAGCTCCTGAGGGGCAGAAAGCTTGAGAGAAGATTGCAGCCACCTCCCCTCCTTCCCCCAGCTCCACCGGCTGTTGTCTTAGTGTAAACAAGGTATTTAATATGCACAAGCACTCATTAGCATCTCCTGCTTCCAACGGCACCGTGTCTGCAGCTGGACTCGCGGGACATGTCGCAGGAAATCTCTACACACAACTTTTAATTACAGACAAATGGCTGGACACGTTGGCACTGCCAGCCCCCGGTGCCTCCTGCCAGCCCTGCTCTGTGCCCCCTCCCCAGAGCTCTGGCCAGGATGGGGCTGCCTGGGCTGGGGGGGCCCAGGGCAAGGGGAGCTGAGGGGACGCTGCGGGTGGTGCTGGCAGGGACCTGAGGTGCAGTGCCAGCCTCGCTGGGTCTCTGTGATGTGGAGCCAAGTGAAGGAGCCCCATCCCTATTTTTAGGATTTTTGGAGGATGTCAGGGGTGGCTGTGGTCCGTGGCTGGGGGCCAGAGAGCATTTGGGGAGGGCACCTTGAAGCAGGAGGCTGCAGAGGAAGGGCAGGGGCCTTCATCCATGTCACCTCATGTGTCACAAGGGTTTGGGTCACCCTGCCAAGACCCCAGACACCCCTGACCCCCTCTGTGACACCTCAGGGTCCTGTGGTTCCTCATGACAAGGGAAAACCCAGCCCTTTGCTGGGGTCAGAGGAAGGATCCCAGGATGGACCCTGCTGTTCCAGCTGGGTGGGCCTGGAGGCCATTGTGCAGATGGTCACTGCTCGGCTGTCATTGCCCAAAATCACAGGTGCTGGCCCAAACCGGACCCTCCAGCAGCCCAGTGCATTTCCAGAGCCCGGAGCTGCCCATCTGTGGCGGGTTGGACAGCCAGGCCCTGCTGGCTCCCTGCAGGGAGGAGCAGGGGGCAGAAAATCCACATCCCCCGTAGTGGGGACAGCAGCCCTGGGCTGATCCAGCCTGATCTGCAGCCAGGAACTGGGAACCAGGAATATCCAGGGAGCAGGAGGATGGGACCCTGCACTGCCCAGCTGGAGCCAGCACAGAAATCCCCTCCTCTGATCCCGGTGCCAGGGCAGAGCCTGGCCCGGGGTGTGGGCAGAGGTGTCCAACACTTCCCATGGCACAAGGAAACCGTCGGAGCTCCAGGCCTGGTTCCTGATGCTGGGCTGGTGCAGAGAGCTGTCCCCCTGATCCTGCTGCCTTCTCCTCCTTCCCAGTTCCCTGCAGGCCCCCGTGGCCAGGAGCAGGTGAGCCCAGACCTTTGGCAGGCTTCAGGCAGGGTGGGCAGTGTTGTTGTTCCCTTCTGAGCTCCGGGCCATCCCCCAGCTCCAGCAGGCTCTGCCTGCTCTGGACAGACACTTCTGGGAGCTGATTTTGGGCAGGTTTTCTTGCACAAGCGACTCATGGCCGATGGTTTCTCACTGGAGTTCCCTGGGGATCACTGGTGTGGAGAGGGAGGCAGGGTGGGTGGGGGCAGGCAGGCACCTTGCACGCAACCTCGGGGTGTTCTGGAGGCGGCAGCCGAGGCCGTGGGGCACAGCTGGAACTGTGACCGCATCAGCACCAGCCTGCAGCATCCCTGGGGAGGGGTTTATCCTCCCAGAACATCTCATCCTGCAAAGCTTTGAGCAAAAGCCGTTTGTTGGAGTCACCCACAGCTCAGAAATGCCCTTGCCGAGGTGGGCAGCAGGCAGAGAGCAGCAGCTGCCCAGGAGCTGGGAGGATCCTCCGCTCACTCCAGCACCAGCTTCCCATCCCAGTACATCCCGGTACGTCCCGGCCAGCTGATGCCAGGTGGGAGCTGTGTGGGGTTTCAGGGAAGAACCAGCTCATTCTCAGGGAATTTGGGCATCTCTGGGGTGCAGGAACACCCTGGAGGAAGAGCTGGCTCGATCACAGGGAGTTTGGGCATCTCTGTGGTCCGTGGGGCAGCTGTGGCTTCCCCCGTTCCCTTGGAGGGGCCAAGGAGAGACTAAATTTAGGAAGCTGGGCTGGATTTCAGGGGTAGCTGTGGCTTGCCCTGTTCCCTTGGTGAGGCCAGAGAGAACAAATTCATGGGGCTGGGCTGGATTTCAGGGTTCCACAGCCCTACAAGGGCACAGATGACCCCCTGAGCCGCCAGGCCGGGAGGGAGTCACAGCAACTCCCCCATGTCACACCCTAAACCCCCACATCGCCCCATCTGTGAGGGTACCTGTGCCTCGCCCAGACCTCAGAGGACATTCCCTGCTCCTCTTGCTGCTCCTCATCCCCCTGCTCCTCCTCCCGGGCCGGGCTGAGCGCTGCTGGCACCGCTTTGCTGCATCCTCCTCCGGGACCAGCCAGCCAGGCGCGGGCAGAGCTGCTCTGCAGCCCGGGGGTCACCGGAGGTGAGCGCGGAGGTGACGCGTGGCCGTGTTGTCCTCTCCTCCTGCCGCATCCCGGCTGCCCTCCCCTTCCCTGCTGCCCTCCCCCGACTGCCAGGCGCGCTGGGATGGCCTGGAATGGGCAGAGATGCGGGATAAAGGGATCCCGCCCATCCTCCTGCTCCTTCCCCGCTCCAGCTGCTGTCCCTCCAAGCGCGCTGGCCCCGCCGATCCTCCCCGCCAGCCACAGCCCCAAACCAGCTGCCTTAAAATAACTCTCCGAAACCGCCCAGCCTGGCTCGGCAAAGGGCTGGGAGTGAGCAGAAGGAGCCGGGAGCAGCAGCCCGGGATCCCCCGTGCCCTCCTGGCCGCCCAGATGGGTCTGCACAGGCCGTGGAAGCGCGGGATTCGTGGAAAACCTGGGAATTCTGCAGCACCGCGGGCTGGGAGCTGCCACTGCCTCCCCACGGGGCTGGCCTGGGGAAAGGCAGCGAGGGGACACGAGCCGGCCTGGCAGGAGGTGGGATCAGGGAGGTGGGATCCGGGATCAGGGAGCTGGGGATGGCTTTGGCAGGTCTGGGGGAAGCACAGACGGATGTGAGCTGTCCCAGCCGGGAGGATGAGGAAAGCCAGGCTGGAAAAGCTTCCCCAGAGACGCCGCACTGGGGAAACCAGCAGGATTTCCCCCTGGAATGGGGGAATTGCGAGAGGGAGGGCTGGGAGGAGGGTCTCAGGCAGGGCAGGGGGTGACAAGAAGTGCTCCGTGGCTCTCTCCATGGCAACTGCCGGGCTGGGAGGAGGATTAAGGGATACGCTTTGGCTGCGCTGATCCTAAGCCACTGCCTGAGGGGCCGGGAGCACCGTGGGTGTCCCTGTGTCTCTGTGTGCCTTCCACCAGCGGGCTGGAGGGGCAGCCAGCTGCTGCCTGGATCCCAACATCTGCCCTGGTTTGGGGGACAAAACCCCCCCAGTGCCTCCCAAACCCCAGCAGCTGGGCATGACCGGCCTCAAACCCACCCTCAGGGCACCTCCCGCACCAAACCCATCCATAGGGCATCCCGGTGCCCCCAGGTGAGCCCCTGCCCTGATGGGGATGAGCCTCCTGCTCCCTGGAATCCTTCCTTGGCTTCCTGGGGTCTCGCTGAGGCCGGTGAGCTCCTCAAGGGGAAATCTCCTCTCTGGGGGAGGTGTTTTTGGGCCTCCCTGCTGCTCCCAGCGATCTGGGGTCTCTCCCAGCCCGTCTGTCCCCTCGGTCCATGCCAGGGGAGGGGGTGTGTGCATCCAGAGGCGAGCCCATCACGTGGACTCCACGCAGGAGCAGAGGTGTCGGAGCCAGGCAGGGAGTGCCTCCCTCGCCCCACGTCACCACCACCGGTGACCTGGATTCCTCCCTGAGCCACGAGCCGGTGACCTCAGCCATAAACAAAGGGGTGGAATCAAACCAGGGCAAGACAGATGCCTGCTTTATAGGCTTTTTAAAAGCTTTCGACTCATTCTGGCAGGCAGGCCTAACCTTAAATTGCCGTGTGATGGAACTGGGAGGGGAAATCTTCTGGCAACGTCGACGCCGCGCGCGGATCCATCAGGAGCGGGATAAAAATAAACAGCGTGGAAAGGGGCCCTGGGGCTGGCAGGGGGAGCTGCACCCCGGAGTTAACCCCTGCACCCCAACTCTGCGCCCTGCCTTTGCCCCCTCCATGCAGCAGGGATCAGCAGGATGGGGCCTGGGGGCTGACATCTCTCCCTTACAGGATTTTCCAGTGGAAACGTCCTTGGCTGGGATCCCGGTGCTGCGCCTGGGCCTCTGCACGGCCCCCTGGGACTCACGGCAGATTGGCTTCCCTGGCAAGGTTTTGAAAATAGACCTGGGGTTAATATCCTGCTCAGAGGAGGGAGGGGGAATATCCCTAAATGGATCTGGGATGTTCCAAAACAGTGCACGAGCCAGCTGAGCTCAAACCCTGCCAGGGGGTGCAGCACAAGGAGCATCTCCCAAAGTCCACCCGGGATCTGGCTGGGAAAAGGGCTGGATGTGGGAAAAGCAGGTGGAAACCCCATCCCCGGAGCCCTCCTGGCTGGGTGAGAGGGGCTGGATGTGGGAAAGGCAGGTGGAAATGCCATCCCAGCAGCCCTCCTGGCTGGGTGTGAGGGGCTGGATGTGTCTGGATGAGGGAAAGGCAAGTGGAAACCCCACCCCAGGAGCCCTCCCGGCTGGGAGAGAGGGGCTGGATGTGGGAAAGGCAGGTGGAAACCCCATCCCAGGAGCCCTCCTGGCTGTGTGAGAGGGACGGGATGTGTCTGGATGTGGGAAAGCCAAGTGGAAACCCCATCCCAGGAGCCCTCCCAGCTGTGTGAGAGGGGCAGCATGGCAGCAGCATTTGGGATCTTCCCATCTCCCCGCTCCCTCCCTGCCCCAGGAGAAGGGACCTGCTCGGGGCACAAGCCCTGTGTGATGCCGCCAGATCCCAGCTGCCCTCGGCACCCAGGGGTGACATCCCGGGAGCACCCACACATCCCTGCAGCCAGGGGAATGGGCTGGCAGCTGCCAGGAGCTGGGTGCTGAGAGGGGCACGGCTCTTCCCCAGCGTGTGGCACTTGCCGGGGCACACAGGACCGGGGTGGAGGCACAGCCCTGGCACCGCTGCGGTGACCCCTGGGGACACGGGGCAGGCAGAGCCCCGTGCCAGCCTGCTCCTCCTGCCTCAGCGCAGAGCATCTGTGACATCAGACGCTGCAGCTCTGCTCGGGAGGGCTTTGAAGCGGCTCCTAATGCATTTCTAATTCCTGCTTATCGCCGGAGCCTGTCGGAGCTGCTTTCCCAGCCCCTCTGCAGCGCTCTCACAGCAGCAGCTCAGCTTCAGAGCCGGGGTTTTGCCTGGAAAACCTCTCCACATCCCCCTGCCCCACCGAGGGGGAAGCTCCCACCACGGCAGCTCCCTGCCTGGCCCTCTCCCACTCCCTGGATCTCCTGGCACTGGTCGGGATGAAGTTCTGGTCCCTGCCAGGCTCTGATGGCATCTCCGGGCAGGTGTCCCTGTGCTCCCTCTCTCCCACAGGCCCAGGAGTTGTAGGATGAACCCTGCGACCCCTCCCCGACCCCAGAGTCCCCGAGAGACCTTCTGGAGGTGACAAAAACTCCTCGAAGGAGAGGACAAGTGAAGCACCGGCTCTGCCGGAGGCTGTGTGGCAGGGAGACGGATCCCAGCCCTTTTCCCTCCGGTTCCGGCTCTGGAAGGGCGGTGGAAGGAGCATCCCTGGCATCCCGCACCCGCCGGCGCTGCGGAGCGAGGAGCTGGAGGGAAAATGGCTCGGTGCAAAGTGCTCCGAGGCTGCGGATGGGGAGTGCCCTCTGCTCCGCGCCGAGAGCTGTCATTAGCGCTAATGGCTCTTTGCTGGGGATATTCGAACAGCGCTCGGTCCATTTCCGTTGCAAATCTCCCCCCTCCCCTTCCCCGCCGCTCCGGGAGGGACACAAAGGCTCCGGTCCCGCCCGGCTGGGGCTGCTCGGGGACCCTCGGGCTGAGGCAGCCAGGGGTGTTCGCACAGCAAAGGGCCCCAGCAGCCGCTCCACCAGCTCCAAAAAACTCCAAAAGCTGCCTTGTGCCAGGAGCAGAGGGAGCCGGGTAGAAAGCGAGGACAGGGACAGGGACAGGGACAGGGACAGGGACAGGGACAGGGACAGGGACAGCCCGACGAGGCCACGGGGAGCAGGAGCTGGCAGCGTGGGAGTGCAGAGCATCTCCTGCATCCCGAGGGATGGATGGCTCGGGGCTGGCTCCGTGGGCACCCAGCCCACCTGGCACCGGCGGCTCGGTTTGCATTTCAGGGATTCACGGAAAATGAGAGTGGGGGTTTTTTTTTTCCCCTTAGTAAGCACGGGGTTTATGTGAGTTGAAAATTGACTCGATAAATATTTCAGGCGGCGTTTTAACGGCGTGTGCGGGCTTCAAAGGCTCTGAGGGGAGCAGCTCCAGCCAGCCAGGCACTGAATCACCCTGGCCAGAGCACGGCACGGCCCCGAGCTATGACACTGCTCCCGGGGGAGCTGCTCCTGCCGCTGCCCGGCTGGGGTAAAAGCCTCTTTCCCTGCGAGCTGGGAGGGATGGGAGCTGGGATCCGCATCCCTGACATGCCACGCGCACCGGGGAGGAAGCTGAGCTGGGAATTTGCAGCATGGGGAGCGTGCACCGTGGGACCTGCCTTCCCTGGCACGCCTCACGCCGGCGAGGTCCTGGCAGGGGGGGTTGGGAGGATGAGGAGCGCTGGGTGCTGCTGTGGGTGCCGCGGGTCCAGGATCCAGCCCTGCCTGGTGCTCCCTGGTGCTGCAGAATGAGCTGAGCAGCGGCAGGGGAGGG
>VZRS01013300.1:14061-58940 GCA_013398055.1 Ifrita kowaldi | reverse complement strand
CCCCCCCCGGGGTCTGCTCCCCTCTGCCGTCCCAGCCACCGCTCCACGGTTCCTGCTACAGCCCATTTTGCCATCCAGAGGGGCACCAGGATCGGCTGCCCCTGGGGGCTTGTAACACAACCCCCTTTTCCATCTCTTTCTGCCAGCTGCATCTGCAATTGGTCATGTGGAAGGAGACGGCCGGACTCGCGTCACAGCGCCCCCTGCAGCCGCGGGGGAATCATTGCAGCTGCCCTGCCCAGCCGGGAACCACCAGCGTCCCTGCCGGCTGTGAGCGGAACTGCACCAAAGGGGAAAGGGCCTGACAGCTGGGAGAAGGCTGCTGCTGGGTTTCTGGTTCTGTTTGCTGTTGCTGCCATTGTGGTTTGTTTGCCTTCTCATACATATATAGATACTAGTAAAGGACTGTTATTCCTTTTCTCAGGTCTTTGCCTGAAAGCCCTGGAATTTCAAAGTTATAATTTGGAGGGAAGGGGAGGTCACATTTTCCATTCCAAGGGAGGTTCCCACCTTCCCTGGCAGACATCTGTCTTTCAAACCAAGACATATATATAGGCTTTTTTTTTTTCTGAGAAATATATAGAATCCAAGACTGTACAACATGGGGATATATTGTGTACAATAGAGTGGAAATCCACTAGTAGCTTGCTATTCTAATTTTCACTAAGTATTGTTCCCATTTCGGTCACATTTTACTACATTACTAACATTCCCTCTTTGTAATAATAGTTACATCTGAGAAAAAATACCAGAAGGAGGTTGTTAAAAACCTTAATGAAAACACGAAAATAGTTTATCACGTCTATTCTTAAAAAAAAAATTGGAGGCAGGAGCTTCAGAGTTAGACTGGAGACTGAAGTGACGTATCCTAAGTCTCTTCCGGCTTGTGATGGAATTCAGTAACTGAGAAATATCAACATTTTGCTTACAATACTCTGTTGTGCCTCACTGTTTTGGTAGGTAGGTGAGGTACTTAGGTAAAACACTGGAGCTTTAAGTAAAGTAGTCATGATTCCAAATGAAATACAACTGTACAAATATCAATCCCATTGATAATTTTGCTTTGAACAGCTGTCTCAGCAGTTTGTTCTTATGTATCTTTCAAACTTAAATTATAAAAACTCTGCATAAGGTGCCTGAAATTTTCCTTCTGAAAAATATGCAATGACTCATAAATTAATCATTCTTTTTTTTCTTGACTTACATAGTCTAACCAATTCTTTCTCATTGAAACATGAAAATAGTGGAAGTAGAACATCTCTCAGCTGTTACAATAAAGAATAGCTAATCAGAACTTAATATGTTGTCGTTAGCAAAGAGATGGAAAAAATGTAAATATTTGTTCAGTAAATCACTGCACTTGACATAATGAGACATTCAAGACATTGCAGCAGAGATAATTGTGCAAAAGCTGTTATTTTTTATTGTTTTGTCTAGTCTGCACTTCCCCTCCCAAAAAAGTGACTTTCCTTTTTTTAGTACTGTCACAAAGTGGTGTAAAATACCTCGAGACAAAATTCTTAAGATCCCATGTTTAAGAGTTTCTTCAGGGAAATGTAATATTTCTTAGTTACTATAGCATACACAAATGTTTTCAATACTAAAACAAATTATTGAGAGCTGTGTTTGATACAATGCAAATCAGAAATGGAGTACATTATCAGAAGTACATGATCAAAAGAATATTTATATTGCAGTAAATTATTTACTTGACCTAAGAATGACTGTTTCTCATGATTTGTATAACTGATGAAGAGTTCTTTACTTTCATCATCACTCCTGAAGTATAAGGCTTTAAAAAAAGTCTATCTGTTGGCACAATTTTTTCAGACAATGCAGGTAAAAGCATTCTATATAAACCAAAGTTTGTATGTAGTAAGTTGAGAAGTGAAGAATAAATTCAGTTGATGTAAAAATTATAAGGAGCTTGTGGAGACTAATACAATAGCTACTCCTTGAAGAAAACCATAATATTTTCATCCTATACAGACATTGTAGTTTGCTTTTATTACATCTTACTATTACTAAAAATTGCAGTTTTTAAATATATTAAATAGTCAATGCATTTGTCTTAGAAGAACATCCTCCTTAAAACTGTGTCTCTTTTTCCATTATTGAGACTAAAAATCTTTACAAATCACACAATTTATCAAATAGGCAAATCCTTCCTTGATATCAGTTCTTCAAAGTTCTTCCTTTAAAGAACAATGTTGTTTGTAATTTACATCAACTAAACCTCTGGCGTGTGTGACATTTCCCCAAGAAAGGAAATGGGATCAGAATCTCGCAGAGCAGGTGGCTCAGGGCCATGTTCTGTTGAATTCTAAAGATCTCACAACCTCCTGAGGTACTTGTTCCAGTGTTTGAACATCCTCATCGTAAAAAATTCCTTACATTGAGCAGCTGTAACCTTTTTCAACCTGTGTTTTTGGTATCTCATCCTTCTACTGAGAACATCTGCAGAGAGTCTGACCCTGTATTCTACATGGCCTCCCAACAGGAAGTAGTAGTCAGACTTAAAATTTCCTCTCCACTTTCAGTTCTTGAAACTGGACAAGTCCATTTATCTCAGGCTCTAATTTCATGTCATGCTAAAAGCCGCTAACCATATTTGTGGCCCTCTTCTTGACCAACCCCAGAACATCACTGTATTTCTTGCACCGAGAAGTCCAAAATCAAACACATCACACCAGAAGGGGTGTCACAGGTGAAAGAGATGCTGAACTCCTCATGGCCATCCTTTGCAGACTGTTCTGTGAGCAGGACTCAAGAAAAAGTGGGGCCAGAGTCTGCCTGTGCAGAGTAGTGGCAGAACTTCAGGCTCCAGGACTGTTCAAATATCAGTCATTCAGCATGGGAGGTTGCCAGGATAAGATGCCAAGACATGAGACACTGCTGTAATTGACTTCTATGAGGAACATCAGGTGAAAGATATCTATATTGTGTTTGTGCATTTCAGTAAACCTGGACACCGCCTGCCTCTACCTTCTTCCCCTCCTGTTTCACAATTCTCCTTCACCAAACTTTCACCCTATAAATTCTGTATTCATTCAAATATTAACTATCATTTTGGTCTAAGTTCCTAAAATTCGCTATGTAGCATTGACTTTAAATAAGTTAAACATTTTATCCTCCATGCATGGAGTATCTAAAAGGACCTGATCAGAGGGTATTAGGCTCCAACACTGCCTCTCACTTGAACCTGTGGGTATATGCCAAGTACAATGCTGTACCACTCTAATGGCAAGTGCTTCACAGGAGGAGCACCGTGTACATCATAAAACTCAAATAGGTCACAGACTGTTGCCCATGCCTTTTCCTGCTTCTGTTATTGACTTGCATGAGCTTTAGCTAACAATTTCATTGCAGAGGTAGTTACTTGGGATCTGGTTTTGGAAACTTCTGTTAGACAGCAGCAAGAGTGAGGCTGCACTTCAAGGAAGGATGAGGCATGAGCCAAAAATGACAGCGCAGGTAATGCCCTCACTACCAGGGCATTATCATGCAGCACCTGAGCAGGATAAGCAGTGTCAGATGGCTACAGCAATGGGTTCCAACGACAGTCCTGTGATCTTCAACCAAAGGCAAGGTCAACAAGTCAGGNAGTGTCCAAAGGAGGCCAATGAGGATGGTGAAGGGCCTTGAGGGGAAGCTGTATGAGCGGCAGCTGAGGGCACTTGGTCTGTTCAGCCTGGACAAGAGACTGAGGGGGAACCTCATTGCAGTCAACGACTTCCTCATGAGGGGAAGAGGAGGGGCAGGCACTGATCTCTTCTCTATGGTGACCAGTGACAGAACCTGAGCGAATGGCCTGAAGTTGTGACAGGGGAGGTTTAGGTTGGATATTAGAGAAAGGTTCTTTACCCAGAGGGTGGCTGGGCACTGGAACAGGCTCCCCAGGGAAGTGGTCACGGTACCAAGTCTGACAGAGCTCATGGACCATTTAGATGATGCTCTCAAACACGTGATGTTACACTTGGGCTGCCCTCTGAAGGTCCAGAAGTTGGACTCAATGATCCTTGTGGGTCCCTTCCCAGTCAGCACATTCTGTGATTCTGTGATAAAGCTGTCCATCTCCAGAACAGGACATTTCATGTCGTAGTAAGGCACATTATATCTGGCCTTATTACCTTTGGCATTTCTCACAACCTAGTCCACCAACAAATTAAACTGTAACACACAGTTTTTAGATATAATTAGTGACAGAATATTAAATTCATATCTAAGAGGACTCAAAATCAGCTAATAACAGTAAGAGCATCTCTGTGAAGGGTGCTGAAAGGAGCCTCTCCTTGACCTGAGATTTCAGTTCTATAAAACATTTTTATGAAGACAGATCCTCAGTATTCCACAAAGCCCCACTAAAATAGATGAGGCTCAGCCCTGCAATCCATGAAGAGCTCAAGTCTTTTCCTCTTGCCAGAGGGAACAAAAGCAGAGCCATACAAGATTGAGAAATTGCACACTGCTAGTGTTAGTAAATACAAACGGTATCATCAGTCCCTTTTTATTTACAGATGGTAAACCTTTCATTTTCACATCTCTTTTTAACCAAACTTTTTTCTTTTTTCTTTTTTCTTTTTTCTTTTTTTTTTCTTTTTTCTTTTTTCCATTTTCTTTTTTCTTTTTTCTTTTTTCTTTTTTCTTTTTTCTTTTTTCTTTTTTCTTTATTGTTGTTGAAGAAAAGTGGCTGAAGAGGAAAATGTTTTTCTGTTAGCAACCACAAGTCAAACTCAGCTTGAAAAACCATACCTGCTGCTTTACTAATGGGAATAAATTTTCAGCTCACAGGAGACGAATAACAACAGACAATACAACATCATATTAGGGAGCAAGCAATACAAGACAAGAGATGAAAGTAAAACACACAGCACCTACAAAAGTTTAGGTTTAGTAGTAAACTTAGAACAAGTTGGAGCTTTGTAACTGAGCCAACACACCATAAAATCATGACAGAGCTTGCAGAACTAGGCTCACCACTTATAATTGAAAAACAACCTTTTAAAAAATGTACATCTCCAGTCTTATCAGACGCAAAAAATTCATGGAATTGAAAATCACCCTGCTGTGACCTCATATGCTATGTCCAGTCTTTTATCCTCACAGACCGCTGGATTTCTCCCTTCTTTCCATAGCCTGACTATGCCAAGACTGTACTCTTCAGAACAATTTCTCTCCCACAGCTAGTTATGTTATGGGCTATTGATAAGATCTTCCAGCTGGCTCTGCACAAAACATATGCACAGTTAAAGCAGTCTGTCCTCATCAACTCACCCAACAATAGAGAGTTCTTTGTTCACACCTGCAAGCAAAACTTAAATACTCGGTCATGTTTGGCAGACTATAACATTATGCAAAAGGAAAAGAGGGGGAAATCTCAGCCACAGACTTTTAGCAGAATATAATATAGTAAGATATAAGGCATATTGTTTCTGCTCTCTAAGGTTAAAAGAAACATTTTTGTTGGCTTTCTTTTTTTTTGCTAAAAATAACTTTATAAATTGAAGTTACTTTTAATAGGAAATGCAGACTAAGTCTACAGCTAATAAAAGTGTCTTTGCAGATTTTCCTTCAAATAAATAGATTTTAATATTAGTTTATATTATTCCGTATTATCTCTAAATAAAAACATGAAGCAATAGTGTCCCTAAGCGTTGGGCAGTCTAAGCAGGCATGTTCAATCTTTTAAGGCATGTTTTACAGAAACTGAGTAAGCCTGTTTTTCAGTAGGGAAAGTCATTTCGACTCAAAGTAAAACTTATTCTATGTAAGGAATTAATTTCATAGGCCTATTTATAATAAGGAAGTTTTTTTAAAGAAATAGGTTTTGTACTTATAATAATTGGGCAGTAACAGCAGCAATTAACATGTAGGATTGATAGTAAACTATCACAAAACAACAAGTGAATTAACCAAAAAAACAGGCCAGGAAGCAGCTACTGTCTCCTCGATGTATTTGATAGCCATTACAAATACAGGTTCACATCAGGAACCTGTTGCATATTTTTATGTTGATCCCTTTCTGTCAGAAATTTTATAGATATATAAATATATATGACACATATATCTTGTTTCAGAGTAACTGTTGAATAACATTTTTTAAACAAATAAGTAATTCTATAGATTAATGTGATGCCTGAGATGGCCACCTAAAACAGAGACTGGACAAGAATAAGGGAACAAAGGTAGGTATTTATTTGATGGGCCTTCAAAGGTATACCTTGGGCAGTCAAAAGGCTACATCCAAGATGGACCCCGAGCCATGAGCTCTTCACACTTTCATAAATTTGGTTCATTTGCATATCAGGGTTAATTCTCCAATTAAAACTTCAGTTAATGATGGAATTTCCCCAAGTTTACTCCCCTTGTTAAGATGTTAGTTTACACATTTTGGGCCTAGGACAATCTGGGTGTCCTTGGAGAGCAACCTTGGAGAGGCCTTGTTATGTCTAACCAGCATGAGAGAACAGCAGCTAACAGGCCACAAGAAACTTCAGAGTTACACACTAGGCAGTACAGGATTTGAAAAATATGAAAAGTTAAAACCTAAGGCATCAATGGAATGCAGTAGAAAAAACCCATGAAAATCTAAGAAGGAACAGGGTAGGCTAGATGTTGGTTAAGGGAATTGCTACCTTGGACCAGAGGGCAGACTGTTTAGGAGAAAATGTCCATTGAGAGGCATTTCTGAAGAGCAAAGGAGTCCAGAAAAGCTGGACATTAATCATGGAGGAAATCTTAAAGTCTCAGGAGCAGGCAGTCTCCATGTGCTGAAAAACAAGCTGGCAGGGAAGAACACCATCCTGGCTTCACAGAGAGTTTTGGCTGGAATTCAGCAACAAAAGAGAATTTACAACCTTTGGAAGAAGGGGCAAACAAGGACTGCAAGGACAACAAGGATGTTATGAAAGAATCCTTCTGACTTGCCTTGCATAGCTCACTTTAGGGGATTACTTGTGCCTTTCATTATTTTTGCCATCTGATTTCCACTAGCCACTTCTAAGATAGCCAGTCTTGGTAATCACTTATATAGTTCTTAATTTCTAATCCCTGAGAAAGATCATTCCGTCCCTTTCATGAACTGAAGCATAACAAAGAACATATAAGAAAGTATTAAGTTAGAATATCTGATACAAGTTTAGCTGAAAATAATTTCATGAGAATTTGTCTTACCACTTACAAGCTGGCACCAGTATACATTACTACACACACACACATAGACAAAGTTTTCAGGGTATTATAAATATATAGATTGCAATACTAATATTGACAGGGAACACAGAAAAGAAAAAACAAACCCCAGTCACATGTTATTGAACATAGTCACTATAAACCAACTTTTTTAACATATGTTTATTTCATTATTAAAATACATTTGAAACAGAACTTAAATTTTCACTCCCACATAATATGACTGAAATCTTGTACACAGAAATTGCAATACATCTGTTTTGCCTCGTCTTGATTCAGGCAAGAATGTAACATTTTCCCCCACCACCCATTGTAAGACGTAGTGTCAGACTGCATGGAGAAGAGTAAAAAAGTGGAAGACTGATGGTTTGCTAAATTTATCCATATTTCACACTATCCTCCTGCATACTTTCTGCACAAGAACATGCTCATGGGCGACTTAGAATCTCCTCTTAAGCACTGAAATATTACATTTTGTGAATAGCCTAAATACCTCAATAAAGTCTAAGAAGACTTTCCTCTCTCAGGACTAAGGAACAGGCCAAAGAAGGTATCTGGAATAATTACTGTGAATAAAAATAGGGCAAGGGTAAATTGGTGAAAAGGTCTTAGGCTATATCAGAATATATCACTGGGAAAACGAAGATAGTCCTGGGAGCTGGACTGGACTGGCTGTACAAAGAACCTGGGTATTAAAACATGCAGAAAACAAAGAAAATATTTGATGAGACCTGAATAAGGAGGATAGAAACGATATCAATTAAAAAATTACATGAGAAATTTAAAGAAAAGTTTTTATGGAATAGGCGAGAAGGGAAACATGTCAAATATGCTCAAACTAGCCTATGGGAATAAAAAAATAGACAAGAAGTTGGTGGAAGCAAAATGAGATATCCAAAGTCGGAAAATTACTGAGGCAAGGAGGATGAGACTGGGATAAGAACTACAGATGAAAAGAGACCAGATGGAAACCATTTGGAAAAAGAGCATATCAGGGTAACATAGGAGGAATCTTACATTCATCAGCACACATTTTCTTTCTCATACATGAAGTAAAAAACAAAACAAAAACTCAACAAGCTAAAAGTCTCTGTGACTTCACTAGCTCGAATGGCAGCAGTTTGCATAGTTAGTCCCCTGTTTCAGCAGTAGGGTTCCACATTGTGGAGTTTTCAGGTAAGATAGAGGGAAGGACATCAGGAGGAAGAGAAACTGGAAACCATATGCTTTTTAAAGGCTTTATTATAAATGACAAAATTAGGATTCTAGCCTTAGTTCATTACTTTTTAAATGCAATCTGTATTTATAACCACAAATGCAGACCCATATGTCATGTTTCAAACCCAGCTAGCAATCAAGCACCACACAGCTGCTTGCTCACTTCCCCTCCACTGGCTCAACGAGGAAGGGAATTGGAGGAGAAAAAGCAGAAAAACTCGTGGACTGAGACAGAGATAGTGTAATAGGCAAAACAAAGGCCGTACACACAAGTAAAGTAAAGTAAGGGATTCATTCCCTACTTCCCATTGGCAGGCAGGTATTCAGCCATCACCCAGAACCAGGACTCCATCATGGGTAACAGTTACTTGAGAAGACAAATGCCATCACACCAAATGACCCCCTATTCCTCTTTCTTCCCTCAGGTTTATACGCTGAGTACGACTTCATATGGTATGGAATATCCTTTTGATCTTTTGGAGTTAGCTGTCCCAGCTCTTTCCTCTCTTTCTGTGCACTCCCAGCCTCTACGCTGGGAGGGCAATACAAGAAGCAGAAATGGCTGTGGCTCTGTGTAAGCCCTGCTCAGCAGTAACAAAAACATGTCCGTATTATAAATACTGTTTCTAGCACAAATCCAAAATGTAGTCCAATATTAGCTTCCATGAAGAATATTAACTACCCCCAAATCCATCATGTTTTGTCATGATTTACTGTGAAAGGCATACTAGAAAGTAAAATAATTCACCTTGGCTGTCAAGTCCTTAGACTAAAGCATGTAGTCTTTTCATTTTTGCTTCTGTTTCTAGGTATATAGTCTAACCATTACTCAACTTTCTTTCTGATTTACTGTCACAGTTAGTTTGGACGTAAGCAGATGAGTTAATCTGTGCCATTTTCCCCTTCCAACTGCTCCTGATGGTTCTCAATGCTCTCGTTAAACTTGATGCTTAGTCAGCTGTTCACTGTCTTCAGATAATTCTTCTTTGCATTCATCCTCTTCACCCAGCAAGGTGGCAAAACATGGCACAAGTGCAGCTGATATACAAACTGCTGATAGAGGCAGCTCCCTTCCTGAACGTCCTAACTGTGACCATATGGTTTAACATTACTTGCATGCTACCAAAGTAGCTGGAGATAAAAATGATTACAGTTTATTTAGCCTATATTTAAATTGTTGTACTGGAAAGTGAACAGAAGCTACATTTCAACTTCTGTTAGTAACAATAACAGCAGTTGCAGCTGCTTCTAATTTAACAGCCAAAGAAACTATTATGATAATTTAATAGGATATTCCACATAACAGGAAAAAATGTTCAACTAGTAATACTTATCCCAACTTCTAATTGAGTTAGAATATATATTTTTATAAGAAAACTAGTGGCAGTTTAAAAAACATGTCAGCTGATTAATGTCCTTTCAAGTTTTAATTAGCATCTATGGATGCATGCTCTGTGTGAACTAGAGCTTCGATCCATGGTGTAAAAAATAGTCTTCTTAACTGAGAATTTGAAAGGGAGCATGCAGAAGCTATCTGTATTAAAAAGATCTTTACAACTGGAACAGTGGGGCTTCTTTTCCTTTTATCAATGTTTAATCTCAGAAATCTGTTAGGGGGCTAGCTGGGTGAAACACAATGCTTGCGATACACTGTGAAAACAGGTTAATGATCTAGTGATTTTTCTCAGCTTTAAAATTTATTTCTTCAGACAATAACTCAATGTATCATGTAGAGCACCCTAGACTGTCCAGTCTGATTCTCACAGTAATTAATGTACTGTGGCTGAAGGGGATGATTCAAAAAGAAGAATGCCTCAAACACTCACAGCACTCACCTGGAGACAAACCTTCCCTGAAGGGGAAGGATGATTTTGCAAATTTCTTTGGAGAGATGATAGCATATTAGGCATGCAGGATAGACCTGGTGACTTCATACAGGCCTGGGCTGGTGCACTCGGAGAAGGCTGACAGCATTGACAGGATGCAGATTTCTCAGATTTATCTAATTCCATGGAGTTTGTTTTAATATTTTATTGAGACTACTATTTTCAACAATACCTTCAGAATGCTATTTTTCCCCATTCTGATGTTGATGTATAATTACGCTTCTGTGCTCAGAAACTATATGCTTCTATAACAAAAAAAAGAAACATCAGAAAAATTTATGACTTTGTGACTGTGTGACTGTAACCTGCTGCCAAAAAAACAAAAAAAACCCAAACAAACAAACAAACACCCACCACTGAAAAGCAGGAGACCAAACCCTTTTTTTCTTTTTGGTGGCTAGTTTCTGAAACATTTTGCACAATAGTGTTAAAATAAAGGCATCTTTCTTAAATTATTTTTTTAGAGAGATAGAAAGGAAATCAGATTCTCATACGAAATAGTCATATGAAATTAACTTCAAAACGATTATATTTCTATGGAGTCTTGGGAAATAGAATGCTGAAAAATTTGAGAAGGATATCATCAATTGACATCAGTGGAGCATACGAAACAAACGCATGTCATAAAATAATGAAAGATCAAACCATATATGGAAAATCTTCAGTCTTACCATTTCATGCACTGTGTAAAACCACTCAAAGGTTATATCAGTGAAAATGGGATAAGACTATGTCTAGAACAAAAGTAAGAATTGAAAATATAATACTCTTATCTTGTTTGAAAAATCAGAGGAGCTAGTTTGGCTTCACAGTAGCTAATTTCAATAGACACATAACTTTTTCTCCTGTGTAACTTTTTGGTTCATACCCATGGAAAATAAAGAAGGGATTTAGCTATAAATAGTTTCAGTGACCAGTAAAAATGGATTCTTGTGCCCTTTTATGAGGGCTTGAGTCATCATTTTTTATCTCCTATGAGGAAAGAAAAAATGATATTTGGTATTTTCATAGCTGGTATATGGCTTTGCAGAACCATTTTTATTTTAACTGCTGTATATTTTTTTGAAAATAATTTTATTCTCAGAAATTACCATTATCTGTTCAGTTTGGTTTTGAGGTCAATTGGTTTTCTTAGCTACAATGGATTATCCCCTGGATACCATCTAGTACAAGCTCCCTCCAGTTCCAATCCAAGAAAAATTTTAATGTTGTCTCCCAGGACAGGCTTTGCATTCAACTTTTTTAACGAGTCACACTAATGCAGAAAACTGTAATAAGGTGAAAAGTAAATATTTATGACTGACATTCTACTATTTTTTCTCCCCCCAAATTTTGAGAAAAGTACATAAAAGATAGAAGCAATACTTGTTTCCAGTCCTGTAGAAGAGAATAACATGGAGCGGAATAGAATAGAATAGAATAGAATAGAATAGAATAGAATAGAATAGAATAGAAAGAATAGAATAGAATGTCTCGTTTGGAAGGGATCTAAAATGATCATTTAGTCCAATTACCTGACCATTTCAGGGCTGACCAAAAGCTAAAGCATGTTATAAAGGAGGCTATCCAAATGCCTGTTCAACACTGGCATGTTTGGGGCATTGACCACCTCTCCAGTGTTTGATTACCCTCTTAGTAAAAAAAATGCTTTCTAAGGTTCAGTCAAATCTTGCCTGGTGCGCCTTCGAATCATTTCCACACATGCTGTCACTGGATACAAGGGAGAAGGGATCAGCAGATCCATGTCCATGTTCCATCTTCAGTAAGATGCAGACAGCAATAAGGTAACCCCTCAGCCTCCTTTTCTCCAAACTGCATGAATACAAAGTCCTCAGCTGCTCCCCATAGGACATTCCTTCCAGCCCTTTCACCAGCTTTGTTGCCCTCTTCCAGACACAGCCAAAAACCTGTACATCCACCTGAAATGTTGGAGCCAAGAACTACATCCAGTACTCTAGATGTCTCCTCCCACATTTCCACGCAACCCAAGCCTCCTCACCAGCGTGGCAGTATGGGAAAGAACAAAGGACTTGCTGTTATGCAAGCACTGTTAAGCATTATCTAAAAAATCGCTGAATTATCAACACTGCTCCCAGCACCAGTCCAAAACACAGCCCCATACTAGCCACTCTGAAGAAAACAAACTCTATTGCAGACAAAACCAGCATACAACTTCATGAAATACATCTGTGTTTTGGCCTTGTCTGACACATTTTCTAAGAAAAATTTACTTCCTTTCCTTCAGAGTTTCAGAAAAACAAAATCAATGTAAGCAAAGATAGAACAAAACCAAAAAAAGCATGGGGAATAACATTTCCTTTTCCCCAGTTTTCACCATGGCATTTAAATGCCTCCCCAACCTGCATTTCTTTTTTCCTTTTGACCCCATCATTAAAATAAAATAACTTTAAAAAAAAAAAAAAAACAGAAAACACAAAACCCAGAAATAAAGCAAAATTAAGGTAAAAACATTCCATAAAGAAAGGAATCATCTGTTACACATTCATAGTTCACTCTGATGCTTAGACATGTCTTGCCTCCCAATACTTGAATGACCTCATCAAGCATTTGCATCCTCCATGAAGCTATAAGAAAATAAGAATTCTGTGCCTCAGAAAGATCTTATGAAAAGCACAATCACAGATTAAACAAGCAAACAAGGAAAAACTTATTTTCCCAATCTACTGCCCATTGGTAAAAGAGATCTTGGTTTTGATGTTGGTTTCTTTTTTTCTTCCCCAAACTCATATATAGATATATGACTGACATATAGATAATAGGTTCTGCTCCACTGAATGATACCCATATGAAAAGAGATATACAAGCAAATAATGCTTTACACATGGGGACAGACAGACTTCAAATCCATTACCAGCTTCAACAGAAGCAAGACATTCTGTTACTAAAAATATTTGGGGGATTCTTTTTCTTTAAACAACTACTGCCTCTATTGTGACTACAATTCACTCTAAAATGCCTACAGCTACTGAGGAATATACTGTTATCTAAATGTTGTATTACAGTGAAGTTTCTTTCAAATTCTGATGCTCTTGGGTTTCACTCTAGCCAGAAGGCAATTTCAGTGCAGAGCAGCAGACCACAAAATGTGATTCTACTTCTAGTTCTAATATCACCTGGAATAAAAGCCCACACCATACAGTTTCTCTCCAAGGTTCTTAGCTGAAAGGTACCAAACCTTTTCATACGGCAAAATGATCCATGGAATGTAGTTCGTATGCCTGTATTTGATGCAATATCAAGCTAGTAACATTGATAAAATTCTCTGTTATTTCCAAAGACCAGACTATTTCATGGAAAACATCTAGGTTTCCCTAATGGAAGCTTTTATGTGAATATGAACATTTTTAATGCCACCCCTAAATTCTAAATTATGGGTACCAGCTCTGACAAAAGCACCTCTCTGTGGCCTCAGCAGGCAATTATTACCACGTCTAACTTTAAAGTCCTTCTGATGTTTAGTATCAGTGTCAAAAGTGGCAGTGTTAACAAAGATACTTACAACTGGACCACGTTGCTAAAATATAAGGTAGTCTGGGAACAGTAAAATAATTATAGCTTGCTCCATAAGGGAATATGACAAGTTTCATGCATCTGTTATTTCTCAAAGTGATGATGTGGAATAGGACCTTCCATGCCTTTCCTTATTGTACTCTCTGTGCACTGGCAAAGCAGGTGATGAAGATGAACTTGATCTGTATACTGGCATATAGAACCTCTGCCCCCTACCCTTTGCTCATGCCTATCTTCATTCTTCAGCTATTAAATGTGTATTATTTTTTCATGTCTACTGTTACATTCTGACAGGCTAAAAGATACTGCTTTCGATTTGCTTTATTAGGAAGTGGCAATAACCTTTAGAACAGTAAAATGACAGTGGTGTATTATCCAGGAGAAGCAATGCAGGCAGAGTGATTGGCCAAAACTAAAGATGTATGTCTTACTGCAATTATCAATAAGTAGTACAATGAGGATCCTATTAGAATATATAGTGTCTTCATGGATTATTCCAGGAAAAACCCTAATGTTGTGTGTACAAAAGCATACTAAAGTCAGAGGGATGTCATTAAAAAATACATAATTACTTTAATTTTGAGCTTTGTACTCAGAACTGGTATGGCTTTTTTAATATACAACATATTTAAAGCTTTTATTATTTATTCATGCTATAGGATGATCCTTCAGAGTCTTCTTAGGATTCACAAAAGACTGATTGTTAAACAAGAAGCAATAACCTACTGATCTCTAAAGAGGGAGAGGATACACAGACTGTCACTAAACATATCAAAAGGAAGCTAAATCCACAAGCTAATTAAATAAGTCTCTACAGATAAACAGAGGCAGACTAAAATATGTTTCAGAAGAATCTCTCCATGTAGTGCATTCATTGTTTTGACATATTTGTTACCTGAATAAATATAACATTCTTCAGACTCCATTAATCTTCTGCCTGACTAATGAAAGTGCATCCGACAAACTGAGTTAATTATCCTTGCTCCATACTCACCCTGTGAATATCCCCAGGAAAGTATCTGAGGTTTTCATTCAGTGCCAGAGTACCACAAAAACAGGGTTGTTAGAATAGCTGGCTTTGGATTGCTGTCAGAAATACTTTGACAAATCAAAGCATTAATCCTTATTGCTTTTCACTATCAGGCGCCACATTTCACCCCTGGATGAAGTTTTTATGAAGGATCCATAATTTTTTAAACATCCATTAATTCAAATTCACTTAATGTGCAGTCATAAAGGTTTTCTGTCTGACCATTTGTTCTTTTAGTAGAAACTTCCTCTATTAGAGAAACTCTGGAACACAAGGCTGCCATTGCATTAAAGGCTTTGGGTCATGCTTCTGTCTTCTAGCAAAAAGATTTTTTAAACAGTATTTTTCTTCAGAAAAGCTAATACTTACATGTACTTAAAGGAGTCCAAAAGCTAGGAATTCAAAGAAAACATAGTTCATCTTCGGAGTGGTGGTAATGTTACAAAAATCTGCAGATTTAATATTATATTACTTCAAGAAAAGTTACTGTGATTGACTTTCAGCACAGTTCCTATATTTTTTTAGAGAAATTGGCATTTTGAAAGAGAAGGAAAAATCCTATACCTGCAGGTGGTTCTTTTTTGTTGGTGGTGGTATTTATTTTCTGTTTGTCTACTTGCTTGTTTGTTTTCCTTTTTCATCACTCATTGACCATTTCCTTAAGACCACTTATTCCATTTGCAAAAACTCCAAAACAGCAACTTGGCCATTCACAGAAAAATTCCAGTTTGTCAATTCTCCATTCCGTGGCATAAATTCATAAACCTGATGTTTATTAGGAATACAAGTATATTCAGTTATACTGAATACAGCTTCACTACATCGTATTGAATGTGAACAGAAGACATAGAATGACTATAAATATAGCATATATTCAGGGATAAACAAGAGTCAAAAAAATATCTATAGATTCCAGGAAGCTAAAGGAACAAAGCTTTGAAATGAAAAGTATAGAAGCACTCTTAAGCTACTATATAAATTATGCTGTATTTGACAGAAATTGAACTTTAAATCTGAGAACAGTAGAGTAGCAGAGCAACCCAGTAGCAAACCGGGCATGGAAGCTAGAGCAGTGTTGCCAGGTTTGGAAATCTCTGCAATTTAATGACATTCCAGCAGAACCTCAATAGATCTAGGGAAGCCCATTTGGGTGAGGAGTACCAACAGAAGAAACAGAAACTGTGCTTATGGTGTGCAGCAGGTAGGCAGCACTTTCATTCCCAAGAAGCCACTCTGAACATTATTCTGACTGAAATGTGATTCTTCATCCCATACATACTGTGGGTTTCATCCAGCTCCTTCTTAACTATTGATAGGTTGTTGGTTCCTTAGTGGGCATTTTGGAAGATTGATCACTGATTGTTTTGTACATAATACAACAGAAAATGAAGGCTGGGTAGGATACATTTTTTATTTCAACACTGTGCCTGAAGTTTTGTCCCTAGTTCTGTTAATATACTGGTGTGTACTTTGGTGAATAAACTTTATCCAGTACCAATACAGCTTTTCTTAGGTCACATATCCTACTGCTCTTCGCTTACATTAGTAGTGCTATCCAAATTTACTTCAGTTTACTGTTTTATAGTATATACTGTACTGTTTTCCCATTTACCTCTACTTTGTTGTGTTGAAATGTCTCTACTGTCTTTCCAGGCTGAGAATCGTTCATACAGTTTATTGAGAAAACAAGAGAGGCAGCAGACATTCACAGATCTATAACCACGGCATGCTGATGACAAGAAGAAGCCATGCAAGGAGAGTGACTCAGTTCAGCAAACTATAGACTTGAGTTAAAAAGCCTACAGTAACAGATTTTAATCAAGTAAATTAGGAAACTGCTCATAAAGTACATGAAAATACCTGATATTAGAATGAAATTATAATTATTTCATCACTGGAAGAGCATGAAAAGTATCAAAATTTGCACAGGAATGTTTTTCAGTAAATGATGCAGTTACCTAACAAACACAGAAGAAAGAAAATAAAAGCTAGAATGTTTAGCATGTCATATCAAAGCCTGTAAACAGAAATTCGTATCCCTCTTCCCTGATAGTTAAAACAAATTGTCTTAAATTAAATTCATTTGTACTGAAAAAATATTCCAAAGCAGTTTCAAAATGTGATTCCATAAATTGTTTTGACTGCAAACTTCACACTTTCAGCCTATCAAGACAGCTAAAAATTTCTCACTTTTGATATAGCTGGGATGAAATCTCTCCTACATACAGCAGCACAGGAAGGACAGAAAAAGTGCCCAAATGCAATTTTGTTGAAATATATGACAAATCCTTCCTTATTCACTTTGATAAGGCCATGATTAAGAACAACATTCTGTCTGACCCAAAGGGGAAAAAATATCTGTAATACTGCTATGATAAAGTATACTGCCACTGTTTCCCCATTAAATATGTTGCAAACATAACTCTTCCTCTGTGATATGAAGTTGAAAATTAGCTTTCATGTCAGTGCTACTAAATCAGAGCAGATTTGTAGCAAGCATAGAATGTCCAAAAACTTAATTAGTTCACTCACTATTAATTGAAAATACCGAAGGAAATGGCTTTCCAGTGACAGAACTCTAAATTTCCAAAGTCTTGAAATAACATCTGCAGTTCTACTGCATTGACAAGTTCTGCAAGTTCTGCAGCGCCCCCAGTTCAAAAAAATTTCCGATGGAGAGTTAGTTAATGGGCATTTTGGAAGGTTTGCCACTGCTTTGTACATATTACAGCAGAAAATGAAGGCACATGGAAAATAAGGAAGTGATTGGGGATAGTCAGCGTGACTTCACTAAGGAAAAATCATGCCTGACAAATATGGTGACTTTCTATGATGGGATTAGAGCACCTGTGGATGAGAAAAGACAAACTGACTTCATATATCAGGTCTCATGCAAAATATTTGATGCTTCACATCCTTGTCCCTAAACTGAAGAGGCATGGATTTGACAGATAGAACACATGGTAGATAAGGAGTTGGCTGGATGGTCACCCTCAAAGATTTGCAGTCAATGGCTTGATGTCCAAGTAGAGACTAACGATGAGTGCCGTTCCTTGGGCACTGATATTGGGATCAGCACCATTTAACATCTTTGTCATGGGCTGTGGGGTGGAGTGCACCCACAATAAATTTGCTGATGACACCAAGCTCTGAGGTGCACTCGACATGGTGGAAGGAAGGGATAGAAGATCCAGAGGAACCTTGACAGGCTTGAGAGATGGGCCTGTGAAAACCTCACAAAGTCCAACAAGGCCAAGTGTAAGGCAATGAACATGGGTCAGGAAAATCCCAAGCACAAATACAGGCTGGGCAAAAAGTGGATGGAGAGCAGCCCTGAGGAGAAGGACTTTGGGATGTTCATGGATGAGAAGCTCGACATGACCCAGCCACGTGCACTTCCAGCCCAGAGAGACAACTGCATCCTGGGCTGCATCCAAAGCAGCATGGCTATCAGGGCAAGGGAGGGGACTGTGTCCCTCTACTCTGTACTTGTGAGACCCCACCTGGAGTGCTGCATCCAGCTCTGGAGTCCCCAATATAGGAGATACATGGACTTGTTGGACTGAGTCCAGAAGAGAGTGACAAAGATGAAAAGCAGGCTGGAGTACCTCTCCTTTGAAGACACACTGAGAGAGCGGGGGTTACTCAACCTGGAGGAGAGAAGGTTCTGGGGAGACTTTAGAGCACCTTCCAGTAACTGAAGAGAGACTACAAGAAAGCTGGAGAGAAACTTTGTAAAAAGGCATATAGTGATAGGACAAAGGGGAATGGCTTCAAACTGAAAAAGGGTAGATTTACATTGGATAACAGGAAGAAATTCTTCACTGTGAGGATGGTGAAGCCCTGGAACAAGTAGCCCAGAGAAGCTGTGGATGCCCCATCCATACAAATATTCAAGGACAGGTAAGATGGAGCTTTGAGCAACCAGGTATAGTGGAAGGAGTCCCTGCCCATAGCAGGGGTGTTGAAACTAGACAGTGTTTAAAGTCCCTCTCAACCCAAACCATTTGATGATTCTATGATAGAGGACCTTCTTCAGGAGGAAACATAAATGTATGACAAACATCTGATGTCTAAGCGTAGGAACATCACTGACAATTATGTGAGGTCCTTAAGCAAAAAATGAATGACCTATTGAGAAAATGAAAAAGATTCAGAGAAAGTTGAAAATATGTTTAAAAAAGGCAAATTGGGAAATTTCTTCGCTTGTTTACAGCATAACAATTCATTAGGAGAGTGTTTATTCTTCTGAAGCAGCTACTAGTCTGCTGGTAATGATTCCCAGATGAGCAGGAAGCAGACTGATTTCTGCATTAAGAGAAAGCAGTTAAAAGTGATGTGATGGCAAAATGGTTTCTACAAAAGAACAATATTCACACAAGATAATAAAGCACTGTGTGATCAAAATAGAGCTGAATGCATTTAAACCTGTTTAAAACACAATTAGCCTGTATTAAGATATCTTGTATTCTTTTTGAATGTCAGTCTTCCTGTATTATAAATTCAAACTGATGGAAGCAATGAAACCAAGTTTTTTCAGATGATAGATATTAAAACATAATTGAAAATTAAACAAGAAGTTTTAATAATGTTTCAGAAATATGCCCCTTCCCCATTTCCAACCCTCCTTAGCATGCTGTAAATTTTAAGGGGTTTTTTTAAGTCTTTTAGTTCTTAAACAAAAATGTAGAGAAGCCTTTAAAATTTTTCTGTCCTCTAACAGGCTAAATGCGAACCTTAATTATATATCATAGAATCATAGAAGCGTAGAATGGCCTGTGTTGGAAGGGACCTTAAAAATCATCTAGTTCCAAACCCCCTGCCATAGACAGAGAGCCTTCCACTAGACCATGTTACTTGGAGCCCCACCCAGCCTGATCTTGAATTCCTCCAGGGATGAGGAGTCCACAACCTCTCTGGGCAATCTGTTTCAGTGCAGCACCACCCTTACAGTAAAAGAATTCATAATATCTAATCTCAGCCTATCCTCCTTCACCTTAAAGTCATTACCCCCTATTCTATGACTACATGCCCCTGTGAAAAATTCCCTCTCCATTTTTCTTATAGGCCCCCTTCAGGTAGAGGAAGGCTGCTATAAAGTCACTTTGAAGCCTTCTCTTTTCCTGAACAGCCCAGTGCTTTCAGCCTGTCTTTATAGGAGAGGTGCTGCAGCCCTAGGATCAACTTAGTGGTCTTTCTCTGGACTCACTCCAACAGGTCCAAGTCTTTCTTGTGTTGACCCTACTTGATAATTTCATGTAAGCTCAAACTTGTTATTAATCTTCTAGTATCTGCCTAAATCACTCTGAAGATCAAGGAGATGCAACAAGCACCTTTAGGTAAACATAACTTTAACAATACAGACATAGCTGGGATATCAAATGTCTGAATTAGGTTCTGAGGCAGGAAGAAAAGCTGTCACGTGATGCTCAAAACAATGAAGGCAGTTAAAAGGTCAAATCACAAATATAAGCATGAGAGTTACTGTCAATTCTCAATTCTTTATAGGGCGTTTGTTTATATTTTCTCTAGAATTATAAAATATATGGACCCAGATAAAAGAATTATAACTCATTCANGACAAATCCTTCCTTATTCACTTTGATAAGGCCATGATTAAGAACAACATTCTGTCTGACCCAAAGGGGAAAAAATATCTGTAATACTGCTATGATAAAGTATACTGCCACTGTTTCCCCATTAAATATGTTGCAAACATAACTCTTCCTCTGTGATATGAAGTTGAAAATTAGCTTTCATGTCAGTGCTACTAAATCAGAGCAGATTTGTAGCAAGCATAGAATGTCCAAAAACTTAATTAGTTCACTCACTATTAATTGAAAATACCGAAGGAAATGGCTTTCCAGTGACAGAACTCTAAATTTCCAAAGTCTTGAAATAACATCTGCAGTTCTACTGCATTGACAAGTTCTGCAAGTTCTGCAGCGCCCCCAGTTCAAAAAAATTTCCGATGGAGAGTTAGTTAATGGGCATTTTGGAAGGTTTGCCACTGCTTTGTACATATTACAGCAGAAAATGAAGGCACATGGAAAATAAGGAAGTGATTGGGGATAGTCAGCGTGACTTCACTAAGGAAAAATCATGCCTGACAAATATGGTGACTTTCTATGATGGGATTAGAGCACCTGTGGATGAGAAAAGACAAACTGACTTCATATATCAGGTCTCATGCAAAATATTTGATGCTTCACATCCTTGTCCCTAAACTGAAGAGGCATGGATTTGACAGATAGAACACATGGTAGATAAGGAGTTGGCTGGATGGTCACCCTCAAAGATTTGCAGTCAATGGCTTGATGTCCAAGTAGAGACTAACGATGAGTGCCGTTCCTTGGGCACTGATATTGGGATCAGCACCATTTAACATCTTTGTCATGGGCTGTGGGATGGAGTGCACCCACAATAAATTTGCTGATGACACCAAGCTCTGAGGTGCACTCGACATGGTGGAAGGAAGGGATAGAAGATCCAGAGGAACCTTGACAGGCTTGAGAGATGGGCCTGTGAAAACCTCACAAAGTCCAACAAGGCCAAGTGTAAGGCAATGAACATGGGTCAGGAAAATCCCAAGCACAAATACAGGCTGGGCAAAAAGTGGATGGAGAGCAGCCCTGAGGAGAAGGACTTTGGGATGTTCATGGATGAGAAGCTCGACATGACCCAGCCACGTGCACTTCCAGCCCAGAGAGACAACTGCATCCTGGGCTGCATCCAAAGCAGCATGGCTATCAGGGCAAGGGAGGGGACTGTGTCCCTCTACTCTGTACTTGTGAGACCCCACCTGGAGTGCTGCATCCAGCTCTGGAGTCCCCAATATAGGAGATACATGGACTTGTTGGACTGAGTCCAGAAGAGAGTGACAAAGATGAAAAGCAGGCTGGAGTACCTCTCCTTTGAAGACACACTGAGAGAGCGGGGGTTACTCAACCTGGAGGAGAGAAGGTTCTGGGGAGACTTTAGAGCACCTTCCAGTAACTGAAGAGAGACTACAAGAAAGCTGGAGAGAAACTTTGTAAAAAGGCATATAGTGATAGGACAAAGGGGAATGGCTTCAAACTGAAAAAGGGTAGATTTACATTGGATAACAGGAAGAAATTCTTCACTGTGAGGATGGTGAAGCCCTGGAACAAGTAGCCCAGAGAAGCTGTGGATGCCCCATCCATACAAATATTCAAGGACAGGTAAGATGGAGCTTTGAGCAACCAGGTATAGTGGAAGGAGTCCCTGCCCATAGCAGGGGTGTTGAAACTAGACAGTGTTTAAAGTCCCTCTCAACCCAAACCATTTGATGATTCTATGATAGAGGACCTTCTTCAGGAGGAAACATAAATGTATGACAAACATCTGATGTCTAAGCGTAGGAACATCACTGACAATTATGTGAGGTCCTTAAGCAAAAAATGAATGACCTATTGAGAAAATGAAAAAGATTCAGAGAAAGTTGAAAATATGTTTAAAAAAGGCAAATTGGGAAATTTCTTCGCTTGTTTACAGCATAACAATTCATTAGGAGAGTGTTTATTCTTCTGAAGCAGCTACTAGTCTGCTGGTAATGATTCCCAGATGAGCAGGAAGCAGACTGATTTCTGCATTAAGAGAAAGCAGTTAAAAGTGATGTGATGGCAAAATGGTTTCTACAAAAGAACAATATTCACACAAGATAATAAAGCACTGTGTGATCAAAATAGAGCTGAATGCATTTAAACCTGTTTAAAACACAATTAGCCTGTATTAAGATATCTTGTATTCTTTTTGAATGTCAGTCTTCCTGTATTATAAATTCAAACTGATGGAAGCAATGAAACCAAGTTTTTTCAGATGATAGATATTAAAACATAATTGAAAATTAAACAAGAAGTTTTAATAATGTTTCAGAAATATGCCCCTTCCCCATTTCCAACCCTCCTTAGCATGCTGTAAATTTTAAGGGGTTTTTTTAAGTCTTTTAGTTCTTAAACAAAAATGTAGAGAAGCCTTTAAAATTTTTCTGTCCTCTAACAGGCTAAATGCGAACCTTAATTATATATCATAGAATCATAGAAGCGTAGAATGGCCTGTGTTGGAAGGGACCTTAAAAATCATCTAGTTCCAAACCCCCTGCCATAGACAGAGAGCCTTCCACTAGACCATGTTACTTGGAGCCCCACCCAGCCTGATCTTGAATTCCTCCAGGGATGAGGAGTCCACAACCTCTCTGGGCAATCTGTTTCAGTGCAGCACCACCCTTACAGTAAAAGAATTCATAATATCTAATCTCAGCCTATCCTCCTTCACCTTAAAGTCATTACCCCCTATTCTATGACTACATGCCCCTGTGAAAAATTCCCTCTCCATTTTTCTTATAGGCCCCCTTCAGGTAGAGGAAGGCTGCTATAAAGTCACTTTGAAGCCTTCTCTTTTCCTGAACAGCCCAGTGCTTTCAGCCTGTCTTTATAGGAGAGGTGCTGCAGCCCTAGGATCAACTTAGTGGTCTTTCTCTGGACTCACTCCAACAGGTCCAAGTCTTTCTTGTGTTGACCCTACTTGATAATTTCATGTAAGCTCAAACTTGTTATTAATCTTCTAGTATCTGCCTAAATCACTCTGAAGATCAAGGAGATGCAACAAGCACCTTTAGGTAAACATAACTTTAACAATACAGACATAGCTGGGATATCAAATGTCTGAATTAGGTTCTGAGGCAGGAAGAAAAGCTGTCACGTGATGCTCAAAACAATGAAGGCAGTTAAAAGGTCAAATCACAAATATAAGCATGAGAGTTACTGTCAATTCTCAATTCTTTATAGGGCGTTTGTTTATATTTTCTCTAGAATTATAAAATATATGGACCCAGATAAAAGAATTATAACTCATTCACAGGTAGCTTATAAAAAGGCATTCATCTCAGCATATTCACTGACCAGTAGTTGAGCACCATTTCCCAGGTGCACTATTCAAGTGCACTATTATGGATCTGGGAGTATTTTCAGAGCATTCCTTCCAAAGAGAAAACTATTTTAGAATTCTCACTATGTAGCACTAACATATATATAGCTTATTTTTGGAGCAGCATGACCTCTAAAGAATGCAGTTATTCATCCTTATTATTACAATCTATTATGTTCCATCAGGTGATCACATGGGTATTTCATTTTGATACCATGAATATGAAACAGGATTCATATTACTCTGAAATGTTTTCAGAACCATATATTCTATTTTATCAATTTAGCAATGACTACACTTCTGGAAGTAAAGTGTATTGTTTGTTTCACATAAAGCTGAAGGTCTCAAGTCAGCGATGCTCTAAGAGCTATTACCAATTCAACAATTCAATGGCAACAAATGAGAAACTCTCATTTGGGAATATAGGGATAAGAAAAGTTCAATTACACTATAAAAAGGGAGTAATTATATTTAAAATGAAAGTTTGAGACAGAAAAAAAATCTTTAATAACAATATTAGATTATTATTTACATCTTTAGGCAAATATACATCTTGACTTCCAGAGGTTTTAATACAAGACAGTAAAAAAAAGTCATTCTTTTTATGACTGTTTATTTCACAGAGCTGAACTGTAGCTCTAAGGAATGATCAGCACTTGGCTGTTATGTCTGAAGGGCAGTTTGGGACACCCTGGATTATACTATGATTCTGAACCTCTTTGGTTTGCAATTTTTTCCCTTGCTGCAAGGCTGGGAAAGGTACATACTATACTTAAAAGATCTTTAGCTTGGTAGAAATTATGGAAGTCCTTTTGCAAATGTATTGAACATAATATAGACAAGCAACTCACTTTTGGTATTTTCAGTGCCTACTTGAACTGAAGAATCTCCTAGAAATTTAAAATTCTACCAGCCATGTTATAAATAGTGAAAGTAGTTTGCCTTCTTCCACTAATTCTACATGGTAATCTAATTTTCAGTAGTATTCATCTGTATACTGGTTTTGTAAGGCTAACTGCTTTACAGGGTTTCTCATCTGGTTTGTGTTTAACATGGAAGCACAGAGGTGTTTAGCTTCTACTTCGGGTATTACACAACTTGAATGCAAAGAGAAAAAGTGGGGTTGGAGCCAGGAAGAACAGCCGAGTAGTTCCAATTCAGGCAAATTACTCAAGATGGAAGAGCCCTGACATGATGTTGCTTTGAATTCATTCTAATTAAATTTTTCTTTTCTTAATTTAAATATTTCCAAGCGATCTTTCCAAGCAGTCTTTCTACCAAATGGTGGAAAATATCTAGTTTATTTTCTCTTAGTGTTTCAAAACACTTTAGTGAGACTTTTCCATTCTGACCACATGCTATAAGTATGAACACTTCCAAATTATTTTTACAACTGAATTCTCAATAAGTTAAATAGATGGGTACAAGATTAGTTATCACTTTTTTTTTTTCAAACTAAGAGCAATACTAGACTTTAATTTGTCTTACATTCATTTTACATCTCTAAAATAGCTGCAACTTCTCAGAAAACATAGGTACTTAAGGTAGCATTTTATGGCTTGACTTAATTAGGAAGGTGCTGCAAATACATAAAACAGTTACAAAACTGACAAACACAAAAGACAGCACGTGGTGAAGACCGTGGTGAGGTAGGTAGTCCCCTGCAGCCCATGGAGGCTAATGGTGGAGCAGATATCCAACTGCAGCCCCTGGAGGGCCCCATGTTGGTGCAGGTGGATGAATGAAGCAGGCCATGGGAATTCCATGACGAAGCAGATTCCTGACAGGACCTGTGGCCTGGTGGAGAGAGAGGATCTCACACTGCAGCAAGTTTGCTGTCAGGGCTTGTGACCCCATGAGGGACCCACACTGGATCAGTATGTGAAGAGCTGCAACCAGTGGGTAGGACCTCCATTAGAGAAGGTCAGGTAGAAGTGTCTCCCACAAAAGGGACCTCATGCTGGAGCACGGGAAGAGTATGAGGAAGAAGGAATGGATGAGATAGCACATAATGAATTAGCCACAACCTCCATTTCCCATACCCATGTGCCACCTGGAGAATAAGGGTAGAGAAGTCAGGAGTGAAGCTGAGCCTGGGAAGAAAGGAAGGATAGGAGGAAAGTATTTTAAGATTTGGTTTTACTCCTTATTGCTCTACTTTGATTTGCTTGATATTAAACTAAATTCATTTCCCCGAGTTTGTTTTGCCCATGACAGTAATTGCTGAGTGATCTCTCCTTGTCCTTATCTCAACCACTGAGCTTTCCCTTATATTTTCTCTCCCCAGTTGAATTTAGAAGGGTGGCTTTGATGGGCACATGACGTCCAACCAGGGTCAAACCATGACACACCTTGGAAGCTTTCTGCAGGGTAATGGTAGCTTAATTAGTTCCCATAACAATTTATGGTATTTGAGAGATCTCAATTATTACCATAGGTTCGTGAACAGTTAATCTTGTTTCTCCAGCTGAAATGGCTTTTAAAATAAATAAAGTAATTTTCCTCCAGTGGATAAAATTTAATCATTTAAGGTGTTGAAAAGAGTGTATTAAATTATTGATAAATACTTGTGTAACAGTCTGTTTCTATCCATCCTACAGTTTGCAGATAGAGAATATACCAATGTATTGATAAATAACCAGTATGCAGTCCCTTCCAGTTTTTTCCAGAGAGCAGTGCAAAGAGGTGACACTAAGCAGGGAACAAGGACAAATTTGTATGGAAGCTGAGAACAAACCTTAATTTCTTGTCAGATACATTTTTCTTTCCACTGACTTTTTTTTTTTTTTAAAGAATGTAGAGACAGATTATCTGGTATTATTTGTCACCGCTATTTGGCTGAAGGCTTCAATTTAGCACTGCACCACTACTTCATAGAAGCCCTCTGGCAGACATAGCTGACTGCAGATACCAATCTCAACAAATCTAGTTGAAACAGTAGAGAAAAATAGTAACTTCCAGACCAAGTGATCCCTGTCTCAAAGACTACAAATAACAAGTTAGCCCCAAGAGCCAAAGAAGAATAACAAGAAAATCAAAGCCAAATGAGCACCAAAATACTCTATTGCAACCAGTACGATACCTTTCCAAAATTGTTGCCCATGGACTATGGCAAATTAGGCAATACTGCTTATTCTGCTGCGAGAAGTGGGGGACATAAAACCTGTACAGTATCTTATTGTCTCCCAGCTGCTATGATAGCTCACTGGGATCACAGGAAACCTGACAGTTGTCATAATTTACATTTGAGGGATCAGCCTAGAGATAGTCTATTCAGCTTATTCATTCAGCTCCTCCGTAATACCCTTATCACACATATTACCTGATACTCCTTGCAGCAAAGGTGATAGCTTGTCTGTTATATCCTCCTTGTTGCTGGAACCAAAATATATTGGTAACAAGATACCCAGTATTTTAGCAGTGACATGCCTTACTACCTTACATTCAAAATGCAGACTTTGTCTAAAAATATTTTACTTTTGAAACAGTTCTTTTCCATGTGCATATCAGGCAGTCAACAAAAGCCATGGTATTGCTGTGTTCAAACATATCCTCATGTTGAAGGTTTCAATTCATCTGAAGAAATAGGAGTCTGATTTTAATATTCCACAATGCAAAAGATTGAAAAAAATCTATGAATCAGTGGTGTGACTAAAAGTCAAACAAAATTGTTTCCCCATACCTTTCCCCAGTATATTATAAATAATTTCTTAATTTAAAGCACAAAAATAGAAAAAAGAAAGAATAATCCTGCAATTGCAAGAAAATTACTGCCTTAACCTAGCAGGTTTGTTTAAACTTTATTGTATTCCCTTCTCACTCTCCCACATTTCATCTCAGAAAGGACAGAAACCCTGTTCAAGCCTCAGAATCATAGAATCACAGAGTCACGGAATCACCAGGTTGAAAGAGACCTTCAAGATCATCGAGTCCAACCCATGTCCCAACACCTCAACTAAACTAAACCATGGCACTGAGCACTACATCCAATCTCTTTTTAAACACGTCCAGGGATGGTGATTCTACCACCTCCCCGGGTAGACCATTCCAAGATTTTATCACTCTTTCTGTAAAAGACTTTTTCCTAATATCCAACCTATATTTTCCTTGGCACAACTTAAGACTGTGTCCTCTTGTTCTGTCAGTTGTTGCCTGGAAAAAGAGACCAACCCCCACCTCACTACAACCACCAATTTGTAATAATCTTTTGTATATTGATAATGCATGGCCTTGTATTCCATTTGGGTAAGACAGTCTGTCACTTTTTTTCCTGATATTAATATCCAGTTAGCATTTCTTATTGTGTACTACGACCATAAACTCTCTGACAGAGGGAAATACATGTAGTGGTATTTTGGGGGAAAAAAAAAAAAAGAGAAAAAAAAAAGAAAAGCAAAAAACCTCAGCTGACCCTGAGACAACCTCCATATATTGGCCCAGTTTTAATCACAACAGATGACCTCTGAAAGCATTTTCCAATCCCTTTCATTCTATGAGCTATGATTTCATAATTCTGTTTTAGAATATTCAAAAAGTGACTCACATTCTTTCAAAGAGTTAAGAACAATGCTGGAAAAGGAAGGAAAATTGAAAACTTAAAGATAATATTCAGGTTTGGTTATGAGCAAATGATATGAATTAGTCACAAATGCATGTTTTAATCCTTATCATTAAATGTGTCACAATTTATTTCACTGGAATTCCTCAGATCTCACAGTGAGTGCACCACAGAAATATCAAACACTCAGGAATAAAGGCAAAAATATTTCTCTTTCTTTCTTCTACCGTTTCCCTTGATGTGTACTTGATGAGATGAAGACAAAAGGGCCAAATATAAATTTGCAATGATGGGAAGGATAACAAAGTTCATTACGGACATAATGCCCTGAAATAGTGTTCCCAATAATATTTCCTCAGCAAGTGATATGGCTTACACACATATGATAAAAGAAAATATTTTGTCTTTAGTACTCTTTTCATTCACTTTCTCCTTTCCCAGTAAGCTCTTGCTTTTTGTCCTTTTGTCACTGGCTTTTGACAATGAATTAATCACCAGCTGTGACGCAGTCATCTGCAGTCTGTGGTGCAGACTCAGATGGCCTAATTTCTACCTGGGGATTTTTCCAGCAGTCTTCTACCAGTTTAGTGCTTCTAAAAGTCTGAACCAAGTCAATAGAAGGGCACTGCAGTTGGAGTGGAATCTAGACCTCAGTACAATTCTGCTTAGAGATTTGATTTCTATTAGATTTCATTGAAGCCGTGTTAACATCATTCCACCCACAGTTCCTATTAAGCAATTTCAAGAAACCTGAGCCCACCAGAAGCACAGCTCCTACTCTAAAGTATGCTTCCAGAGGAGGCCAAACTCCCTCCAATATGTGGCTTCTACTTTTATTAGAGACGATTAAAACAGACACAAAGATGACTTGGTTTTTTTTCAATTTCCTGCTATGCCCCCTTGTCTGTGATAGGGTGGAAAGTATATTTAATTGTATCTAAGAAGAAAGTTTGTCTTAGGTAAAAATTCCATTATTTTCCAAAGCTTTCAGCATTTGATTTCCACTGGCTGAATTGGAGCCCTCACATTCCTCTCAGCTCCAGAGTTTGTTATAAAATCGGTACTTCTTTTTATGCAGCATTTGTAACGATTAAAAAAAAACCAAACCAAACCAAACGAAATAAAAGAAGGCAAAAAACCCCAAACCCCACAAACCAAATCCAAGAAACTGCAGAAAATACTTCTTGTACTGAGTAATTTTACTGTCTGTAGAATTCCACAATTAAATCCAGCTTCTGAATTTCCAGGGTCTAAACACCAGAACACAAAATACAGAGAGGCATTTGGGTGAGGCTGTGACTCATTTTCTTTTCTTAGCTACCAGAGGATATCCAGAAGTTTTCTGAGAGCCCTGGAATACAGGTGGTTGGTCCCCTCTCTGTAACAGACAGAGCTCTGTAATGGAGCTATTTTTTTGCTTCAGGCTCAAAAAGGAAACCTGAATACACAAAACAGATGCAGGCTGTTACTTGCACTAATTTCATTTGGCTTCCAGTTATGATTTCCAAGAATTAACTGGAAATATGATTACAGCCAAACCATAACCTAATGCCTTGAGTGGTTTCTCAGCTGCTTCTTTAAGTAAGGAGGAAAATACATTTTTCCCCTTGCTCTTAATCAGTCTTGTCTACGTGGACCCATATCTTGTAAGTGTAAATATATCTGATTACAATGACACCAAGTGCAGAATCAGAAGAACAATGGGACCACAGAGATGCACACAGTTAATCTCCTGCATGAGTGTTTCTGGGATGTAGGTCTTAGACTGTAAACACTTCGAGGCAAGAATGCTCTCTTGATAAGGTGCGTATTTGCCTAAGGTAGAGGATTTGATTTAGACTAAGCATTCCTACTTCCAGTCACTACTAACAATGAATCTTATATTCATAATTACATGGAACTCAAAACTGTGCAACTGTGTTTGGACAAATCTAATTTATTTGATAATCATCTCTGTTGGTATCATTAAGTAAGAGTTTTTTGCAAAGGTCAGGTAGGACATAAACTAATTTAAAACCCTTATTTATACTCATTTCTTATATTTCCCCAAAGGCATGAATGAATTGCTTACGATTTTTAGCTTTTCATTTTGCCTGGGTAATACAGAGAGAACTCATGACAGAATGTTTTATTACTTTTAGAAGTGAACATGAGTCTAACAGTCTTATTATTTTTTTGAAACATATAAAGCTCTATTAAAGTGAAATACATATTTTCATTCTTTGATGTATGGACTGTATCAGCTAATTACTCCTTTCTAGTCAAAGTAAATTTTTAAGCATGACATAGGTTGTACTTCATTCATTTGGAACCTTGCAGCTTGTTTTCTACTGAAACAAAGTGAGGCCTTTTCTCCTTCAGCCATTGTTCTGATGGTTAATTTGCGTTCATGCAGGAAAGTTATGTTACTTGTTTCAAGTTTCTTCATCAAACCTGGATATTTCAGATTCTTAGTATATGTTCTATGTACTACATTGTTCCACATTTTAAGCTCTTTGTCTTTCTTTCTATACAGAAGAGAGTTATTTCTCTTTTTGTCTAAGCACGTATTTTGGAAATCTTTTTAACTAACTTTTAATTTTGTCATTGACTAAATTATAATGATGTAATTATTTTTCATGTATATATAATTTTATCTGTTAAAATTAAAGAAAACTGCCTTAAAACTTATGAAGACTTAACAGATTTACAGTGAATATAAAGCAATACAATTTATGAGTTCGATCAATATTTTAAAGACAGGAATATAATTTCTGTCTCAGGCTACATCAACTCCATACCCTTTGCACTTCTTACTTTTTTTTTTACACAATTTTATCAAAACAAAGTGGTGTTGTCAGTGGTCAGAGAAATTACTCCTATTGTTTTCTTACAGTGTTCTGATTCCACATGCTTTAATCATTAATTGGTATACACTAACTTTCTTTTCTTACCTTCCAGCAGTCTTAGTAAGTGGGTCTTTTTTTCTATTCTCTGAGTCACTTTAATGCTTTCTTTCTGAGTGTCTATTTTCACACCTCTTCTGCCGTTACCTTTTGTGTTTGCTTTTGTTCTAGCCCTGAGTTTTAACAGTTTGAGAGACACTTTATCATTTTTGCCCCATCTGTGATGAATGGAGTCCCTGATAAACATATCAATTTATTGATATAGAACAATATAGGCTTTCATTTTTAAGCCAGTGGTGCGCTTTATAGTTGACATGTACTCTCTGTGGAAACTCTACCCCTGTCAGTTGTCTTCAGTTTCCCTTTCTAGTGCAGACAAAACAGTTCTCAATGTAAAGTGCTTTGAAAAGCAGTGGACTGCTGCTTTGACCTGCGGATACCCCGGAGACCCTAGACATTGGAAGACACAAACACCTACAAAGGATTTGTTTCAGTTTATAATGGTATCAGAGAGTACTCACTTTGTTCAGGCTTCATATTCCATCATCCCTGCTCATTTTTTGTCGTTGTCAGTTTAGGTCTCCAACTTCATGGACAATAGAGCTTAAGTAAAGCTCAAAGTTTAGAAGGTTGTATACTATTAAGAAGCTTTTGCCCTGTGTAGGTTAACGTGCCCTTAACCCCTTCAATGAAGAGCTCTGATTTTTATGTCTGCAGGAAAAGGCAAGGAAGAAAAATATAGGTGCAGGTTTCCTTTTGGGTTTCAGCTATGTCCTCCTATTCAAAAATCAAAGCCTGCATCTATGGACTCTCACCTAGTTACAATAGATTGTTCTTACTTTCTAGGTCAATTAGTCTTCTTCATTGCATCTGTCCCTCTATGATGCCTCCGCAGTTCAGCACCACTTTCCAAGGTAACCTACAGTTTTCTCTATTTCTTTACTGTTGGGAGGAAAGGGTTGAAACCAGAAGATTTGGTTAGGAGGAGAGAATAGTTTTACTCATAGTGACCTTGCAGTTGGGAATGCTAAAAACATTGGTGTGGGAAAATTACATTTATTATGCCCAATATTGTTCATCCTCTACCTATTTTGAGAGATAGAACACCTGTGTAGAGATATCACACTCTCACAGACACACTTGAGCCTTCTGGTGGGAGAAAGAGATCACCAAAGCACAGCCTTGTGCTAAACTGTGCGTGCTTTTAGTTATATTGTGTCAGGCAGTGGACTTTCCTGCCCCAACCTCTAGGATGAACTAAGCCTAATGGAGCCTGTGACCCCATGTGTCTCTGATGCCCAGTGTTGTTAGCAAGGTAATGAAATAAATCTACTCTTTGCATTTAGGCTGTGGCTTGGTGGTTGTCCCGGCTACCTGAATGTGTCAATTCACACACCTACTCTACTATCTAGGCTGTAGATGTTTCAGAACTGATGTTTCTAGCTGTCTCTTTGGTTTCATAATGGGAAATACTCAGCTCCTTCATTGATATAATTGAAATCAAGTTTGACCTGGTCACTTATTTTGTTTGGATAACAGTTATTTTCCATCTATGTGTCCATCATACCTGCTTACTTATTTTGTTTCCAACAGAAAAAAATGTTCCCAAAATACTGTTTGAAAAACTTCAGGAAATTACATATACATTCCCTAAATATTCAGGTATTTCAACACCTGTTTTGACCATTATTCAGGATTGAAAGACAAATACTGTCACTTTCATACAGGGGAAAAAAAGTGAAATTACACATTTGTAAACAAAAATTATGATATTAGCTATGTCAACAACTTGAAACNACACATTTGTAAACAAAAATTATGTCAACAACTTGAAATTGGGATGTCCACTTGTGGGAGTTTGATGCTGCTTAGGCACCAGCACCACGAAACCTATTTGCCTCTGTTGTACTTAAGCAGAGAAGGGNTATAGTTAAGCAGAGAAGGGGAAACTGAAACTTCATTTTTATGAGGTAAAATAAGGATTATTGAGGAAAACAGAAAAAACTTCAAGGCAAAACAGGTACAAACTTAACAGTACAAAGAAGATTTATTACTAACAGAATTAAAAGTAAAAAGAATAATGAGACACTAAAGCAAACTTTCAGAACCATTTTCTCTTCCAGTTCCTCCCTCTTTCCATCAAACTGCACAAGGGAAACAAACATGGCGTTTTGGTCAGTTTCATTTCTTAAGACTCTGTCTTTAAGTTTAAGGAAAAGAGTTTCTTCTGCTGTGCCGTGGGATTCCTCCCATGGAAGATAGTTCTCTGCGAACTTCTCCAGAATGGCTTCAAACTTCACAAACAACAGTCTGCCTGAAACCGCTGCACTGAAAAATCTCTCCCACGAACNCAAACTTCACAAACAACAGTCCGCCCGAAACTGCTGCAGTGAAAAATCTGTCCCACAAATCTTGCAGTCTTCCCACACTGCCATCAGGGGTCATAATAGTCATGGGGTTTTCGTCTTTTAAGGATGAGCTATTCCAGCTGAAAGCAAAGGCTCTCTTCTTCAATCTCTAAAAGCCTTTCACAGCATCTATGGCTGTGGAGTGAGTAGTTTTCCTTCACGGGCTGCGCATGGACTTCTGCACCCGCCATGTACCTTATCTCATGAATTATAGGGAAAACAAATTTTTGTATTATAGTCCTCACCACAGCTTGCAGGAGAATTTTCAGCTCTGGCACTATGAGCACTTCCTCTCTTTCCTTTCCTTCACCAACTTTGGTGCCACCATGTTAGCCTCCTCACGTGATATCACTTTCCCTTTTCCCTGACTTGCAAGGAAGTTGGTATCTGTAAGTTTTCAGCTGAGAAGTTGATCTTGTTTGGGGTCTGTATCGGGGGAAACACTCGCCCTGTCTTTTGTTGCCGGCTGCGTGGTGTGTTTCCCCGGTCCGGGCTGAGCCACGCCAGCCGCGCAGAAGGGCCTGCTGACCCCGCGTGGGCCGCGGCGGCCCCAGATGAATCTCGTCTGCACAGTCCCAATCTCACTTGGGGGGGTTCCAGCTGCATGGCTGCTCATGGCTCCAGAGTGGCTTTCTCCTGGTGGCCTGGCCCTGCGCTGCCACGCTGGGGGAGCCCAGGCCTACTCCAGGATGGAGCCAAGGGCCTCCCCCTCGCCACCCCTCAGCGGGGAAGCAGGAAAAGGAACTTCTCAAGGTCTCTTCTTTCTTAAATATGTACATCACAGAAGCCTTACCACCTTGTTTAATTGGCCTAGCCACCTGCCCATCAAACCGAGTTTCCCTAAGCTGCTAAACTACCACACCACTTTAAATTAACATGCTGCTTTCAAATTATATTTAAAGTTGTAAATTTGAAATCAAATATCTAGTTCAAACTAGAAACTTTTAGAACAGAAGACTTGTGGTCAACAGAAGCATAACTTCAGAATATCCCGTAGAAAAGTGTAGTGTTTTAGTACAGAGAAAAACAACTGGAACATAATTGTATAATTTGGGAAGAATAATATTTTGATACATTTTTCTGATTATCAAAGCATTTCTTCAGCAATGTCATGGCTTCTATATGAACAAATCTGGACTGTATAAAGCATACTGTGTTTAGTCTTGAATAATGCTGTTGATCCCATGTATTAGCAGAGAATTCATAGGAATTCAAGATACCCAACAGAATCAGATCAGAATTCCATGATGACAAATAGGAAGAATTTACTTAACAGCCAAATGGCACCAATAACTCCAAAGAACATTGCAAACCCCAAAGAACATTGCAAACCCCATATGACATGGCAATTTCTTGTTCTACAGTGCTATTTAGGAAACATCTAGGTGATGCTTATATAACTAAAGAATGTCAATGTAAAGAAATATTATGTAAATCTATGGAATGATGATTCTTTCAGAGAAAAAAAATAGGCAGGTTATTTATTAAACTAGAAATCATACCTGATTTAAGCATCTAATTTTCAAGAATTTGGGACACTGCAAATGAAAACATTTTCATTAGCAGAAATAATGGAGGGTATTTGGGTATCAGGTTACAATCTAAATGTTTAATGGAAATTCACAGTTTCTACTGTTCTCAGGCCTGCCAAAGTATAAGGATTAAACCATAGACCTATAAATCTATCTATTAGCTTCGAAAATTTAAGAAATACCAACCATACTAGAAGCAAAGTGCCAAAAAAGTCTTGTTCAGCCCTAAATAAAACAAACATCAGTTAACAACAGGATTACAGAAGCGTGTTTGCCAGAGCATAATTCTGTTTAACAGCTTGCAGTAGTTGTTGTTCTACTTGGACTGATTCAATAAAACCAAAATCAAATGAAAACACAACAAAAAAGAAACACTGCAGAGTGTTGAAAGACAATTGTATTACTTATACTGGTATATCTTTAGGGAAAAATAAATTTATATTATAGTCAAAATGTCTTCTACATCAAGCCTGCAGCCAAATTCCACCTAAAATAACAATGTCACTAGACACTGTACTTAAAGAATCTACATGACTACCCAAGTCTGCTACCTTCTGAAAAGCTGTTGAAGATCTCTATGTTCCTCAAAATTTGCTAGCAGCTATGTTATTATATAATATGAGTCACCGAAAACTCATTGAGACTTGTATCACAGCAGGTATATGGAGACATACCAGATGACGTTAGGAAATCCAAAATGTATAGCTGAAAGTGAAAATGCGAAAAAAAACCCCAAAAGAATGGAAGACAGTCCACCAAGATTTCTGCATGCTACAGCAAACTTCATTATCAGACTGCCAATGGAAGGGACCAAGGGTAAAATTCGATACTGTGGAAGACAGTCATAGAAGGGTCTGAATCCACATTAAGCAGGAGCATTCTCTAAAAGCATGCCTCAAAGGTAATGAAGATGAACAAATGTGTCATTTCAGTGCATCTAGTAGTAGGTAGGTGATATAAGTGGTAATAAAATGGTCTTTCAAACCCTCATGGAATTAAGATGCAGAGATTAGGAAAAACGTAAATGAAATTTGTCAATGTTCAAACGAGGATCTTGGGTAAATAAAACAGATAGAGTTACTGATGCAGTGTATCAGCAAATAATAAATCACCAATCTGTCATCAGACCAAATAATAAATCATAATTTAAACATAAATATGGAATAAAATATTTTATTTCAGAAGGGAAAAAAAATAACAAAGCAACAAAGTTTATGTTTTTAAATTAGAATGGGCCGTGAGTTTAAAAGGCAACCACAGCAAAACCGTGTGTTGACCATCAATAAGATTGAGAACTGTGTAATTTTTTAAGTCTCTATAATCTCAGATGAAAATAGAAATATGGAAATAGAAAATCTCAGATGAAAATAGAAAATACGGAAGAAATACTTAGAATAACAATATGGTCAAATATTAGACATGATTACCTACATTATCAGACAATAAAATGCAACAACAATATTGATGCTATTTTATTTATACTTCTTTTGGAAAACCATGAAGGTTCAAGAAAACTAAGGCCATGAAATACAATAGGCTTGTGTAAATGGAGCTGATTTGGAATGAACTAAAATTAACAGTAATTGACTTATACATAAGGTGTTTTTATTAATCTTATATTAAATGGAAGACTGTGACACTAAGGGAAAACTCATAGGCTCACAAGCTCTAGGACAAAATCTCTCTCTCTCTCAAATAAGATAAGTTTTTGTACTGCTATCAAAGGAAAAGAAATCCCAGGGACAAGATTCCCAATTAACTATATTCCTCACGGCCTCAAAATCAGGTTGCACAATGGTAGCAGGAAAAGTTCAGAGGGAAAACCTGTATTTAAGGGGTTAATCAATGGTCTCAACAGAGTCTAGTGTCACAATGAGTTAATGACCACAGAGACATGCAACCTTCCTCTCCTGTACTCATAAAGTACCTTCTTCTCTTGTTTCTTGAAAACACAAATTTAATTTAGAAACCATTTTAGCTGTATTGCTTCTTACACCCAAATTTGTGTGTTTAGAACTAGATTGCACATCTTAGACGGTACTAGCCAGAGATTCTTGAAGTCTCTGTCTATACAGTACCATCAATACATTATTTTTTTCCACAAAAATCCCACAGGAAATAGACATTTGACATCTGAAAACTGGACTTATCCTAAGATCTGTAGAGTCCTTCAGTAAACCATACTGGGAATTAAACAATTCTGGGAATTCCGAGGGCCCACTCACCCTCCACAAGCAGTCTGGTTCCCTCAAAAGTTGTGTTACTGTGAGATGACACAGAACACTGGAACATCTTTCTTGGAATCATCCACACAGGAACAACTGCAAAAAAACCCACCAAAACAAAAAAAAACACCAAACAAGCAAAAAACCCACAACATTTTGGTTCAACCAATAGTTTTTTGTAATGATACTAGAAATATCTTCACCAAAATCAAAAAGGGACAAACATGAAAGAGATGCTATGCATACTAACTCTACCATGTAATATATTCAAACTTCAAAACAGAAAATGCATTTCTTATCTGGAGGCAAAAGAAGCACGTGTGCTTATACTTCACAGTCTGCCACCTTCTGTATTGTGCAGATTTCAATTTAACTTCGTAATCACAAAACTTTACATATTGTCTGTTGGAAGATAAATTAACCCCATTCTTTCACTTCTCTGTAAGAAACCATCCATTTAGTGGACAAAATATATTTAGGTATTTTTCCTCAGCTGTGTATGTCATAAATGGTCATTCCTGTTAAGGAAATTCTGGGTCTTGTGGTATCTCTGAAAGGAGAGAAAAATACATCATTCCCTGCTGTGAAATTTATCTATTACAAGCAGAGAAATTTCTAGGATTCCTAGAGTCTGGCAGTTAAAGGAAGGGAGTCAGATGTCCCAAGTTCAGTCAAAGACACTTGTCCAGATATCTGGTAAAAGACGAAAGTCTCAGAAGACCTGAGAGTTTCCCTACAAGCAGAGTCTTCTGCAGGCATAGTCTTCTGAGGCCAGAAGATGGCCAGACTTGGCTAACATTCCTCCTAGGAGCCAGAGAATGTTCTACAGGTTTAGATGGAATTTAGGAAGCCATTGATCTGACTGAAGAAAACCCCCTGTAGCAAAGGATCATCCCATTCTACATTAAAGAATTCTACATTAAATCATGTAACTCCCCTATAATCCATCAAGTATTGATGAGTCATTATCATATTAGAGGAGTAAGAGTCAGTCTTAGCAAGAGCAAACATCTTCCTATAGGCACAAGGAACCAATTCCAAAGACCTTAGGAGTAAAATATTACATGTAAAACATACTTAAAAGTTTTATATTTCATGTTCACGAAACTTGTCTGTAAGACAGCAAGGCTTTCATTTTTGTGTGGATGCTGACCAAGGCATTGCACATATTTCTAAGATGCTGAAGAAGAAAAGAAAACAACGTCTGCTTGATTTGCACCAAAAGGAATTTGATTTTAGAACTTACATCTACAATATACAGTTAGGCAAAAGTTACTTAGTTACTTTTAACAAAATTTACTTTAAAATTATTTAGAGAAAAATTATTTAAATGATGTTCAGGAGATCTGTGCTCAAACACTGTTTTTTTACTGTGTGAACTTAGACAATTTAAGCTATATCCTCATCGGTTCCAAGATAGTGAAATGCATCTGACCGAGTATGTTCAACTGAAATTATTGCCTGAAGTATGCCTCCAGACAGGGCTAAAAATGTATATATTCACCTTTATAATTTGTCAGAATACAGCGTCTTTCCTCATTCTGAGATCTATGAAAAGCTCTCCCTTACATATTTAGACTGAAAATCTGTTTCTGGCCAGAGACTTTCCTTTGTCCTGATTATATGCATCTGATACAGGGAACATATAATTTGATTCGAGGCCACTACAAAATGCCAAAATACAAAAAATAACTAAAATTTCTTTCTCCGCATATACCTGTGTCTGTTATGAAGGGGTGAAAATTGCCATTAATTTTTTATCCTTTAAAGTATATTTTGTTGTCAGGCTACTTTTATTGCCAAACATTTATAGCAAAAGATATATGACGTAAAATATAATTTTTACTTTCATAGAAAGACTTTCATTTACATAGATTCAGAAAAGGCAGAATTGAACATTTGTAATTTTCGGTTAGGCTGGTTAAAGTAAATATTCTTTCTGAAAGCAATTTGTTACAAATGTCTTTGAAATACCGAGCATTTGGAAAGATATTTGACTTCTAGTTTCTTCTACTGAGGGAAGTTCAGGGTCTTAGTAGTAAAAATTACTTGCCTGTTGAGAGGAAGCCAGATGTTCAGAAATATTCTCTGCTGCTGGAGTTTTTAAGAAATATTTTAGCTATGTACCAGAATTAGCAAATTAGTATTCAGTAAGCCACTCTTCAAACACCAGTGGTATAAACCTATTTGCTTTAAAAATTATTTATATACAGAGAGGTGGAAAAACATCAACAAATCCCTAGTGTTGTGGGAAAAAACCTTAGTTAGTTGGACTTTAATTAGCGCTTAGCAGTCATTTATTGAACGTGGCCTCAAAGCCTAATCCATCAAACTGTAACTAGCATTATCACTGGTTTAAAAATTATGTATTAACAAAAAGTTTTACAAAAACAGTACAGAACAGCACCAGGGAACTGCAGCACTGTGAGTTCCAAGTCTGTGAGCTAAGTCTGGTTCCCTTGGGGAACTGAATTCTGTGAAGATGGCTGGAGTCTGACTTATTGTAAGTAAGCTGGGGGTTGGACTAATTCTTTTGATCCTTAGAAGTGTAAGATAATATCTTGAATTATCAGAAATTGTTTATGACAGTACAATTAACTACCTGCTGAAGTTCGTAGAATAATTATGAAGATTACCTCTAAATTGTTTAAAATTTTTCCATAATTCATAATTGGCACTCAGAGCCTTGGTAAAATCATAGCACTGAAATACTAAGTACGGGAGTCACTGCTACATTTGAAAGTAACTGCAATTACAGCATAAAATCATGCAATAGATATATAAAAAAGCTGGATTTTGCAGAGGGAAAACATGCTGTTCTGGACTACTAGGATCATTAGAAAAGTCATTAAAGAGAAGCATTACATTAAAATATGTACTTATCAGAATTTTAGGAAAACAATTAGTGTACTTGGAACAGAGGGCAGAGATAATGAGTGTAAGTTGTAGACAATGCATAGATCTGTTGCACCCATGAACTAGAAACTTACTAAGCATAATGTAATTAATATCACCTTGCCTTGGACATGAGCAATCAATGTGTGGTTGCATCCCAGAAAGTCAATTGTGTCTTCAACTGCATCAAAAGAAATGTGACCCAAAGATGTGGGAGGTGATTCTGCCCCTCTACTACATCCAGTGCAGCATCCAGGACTGGAGCCCCCAACATAAGTGCAGGAACCTGCTGGAGTGAGTTCAGAGGAAGGCCATGAAGATGGTCAGAGTGTTGGAGTACCTTTCCTACGAGGAGCAGCTGAGAGAATTGGGATATTTTAGCCTGGAGAGGAGAATGCTCTGGGGAGACATTATAGCAGTTCCTGAATGGGGCCTACGAGAAAGATAGAGAGGAACTTTTTAAAAGGGCATGTAGTGATAGAACAAGGGGTAGTGTCTTTAAACTGAAAGATGGTTGGTTTAGATTGGATATTAGGAAGAAATTCTATACTGTGAAGGCGGTGAGGCATGGGAACAGGTTGCCCCAGAGAGGCTGTGGGTGCCCCATCCCTAAGTGTCTGAGGCCGGGTTGGGTGGAGCTCTGAGCAATCTGGTCTAGTGGAAAGTGTCCCTGTCCATGGCAAGGCAGTTGCAACTGGATGATCTTTAAAGTCCCTTCCAAACCAAACCATTCTATGATCCCGTGATTAAATAGTTAACTCCCAAAGCAGTTAACATAATCAAAACAGTGACATAATTACCTGGAACACAGTAATCTAAGAGGAAATCTGTTGTCTCTTTTTTATGACTAAATTAGTAGTAGTCTACAGAGATTATTTGAGTTTAGTGGAATTTTTTTTTGTATATAATGCAGGCAAGGCCCTGGAAAGATTCTGAAAGGCTAATACTAGAATCCTTTATGAGCTGAGGAATGTGCTTGCCAGGCTGCAATAAGTCTTCCCTTCATACCTTTCTCCTGTGGTATTTTAGCTTCAGTGTACAGCAGAACATTGTGAATTCAGAAGGCTTTGTATTATTCTGTGGGTTTAGCTGTTATGTTACTGGCAAGATGTGGCATGTATTATAACAAGATTTGAGGCCATGTAAGTAGCTATTTTCAAGAAAGTGATTCATAGTATATCAAGTTCAAGAAATAAGCCTCCAGCTTAGATCTTGTTGATAAATGTTGATACAGTGCTTGCTCCTGACAGTTATCTTTTGTTGCTTTCCTCTGCCTATGAGTGTGATGTCTACACTTTTTCTTGTATTAACTACCAAATCCAAAATAATAATACTAAAAAATATCCACAAACATACACTATTCGTATTTGTATAAATCAGCTATTAAATGGTGCATGCTGGTAAAGCTCTGCTACAGCGAATAGAATACATAGGTTGAAGACATTTAAGTTATTAACTGTATCATTCTGTCTATAGTTCTCTTTTTATACGATAGTGGATTTTGTTTTGCGGAGACCTATGACACATAAATCCATGAAGACCAACAGGTAAGTGTGGTGTTTGAACTGAAAGTGCTGAGAACTGACATGTGGAATAGTTTTCATGTAAAAGATTATACATACCTCATTGTACATTAGTTGTTATGCCAGTCATCCTCAAACATAACCACAAGATCTAAATACATAAAGCAAGAATACAAAAGATGCCTGCACAGCTCTTTGTCTCTGACAGATCACTGGGAATGTATACTGTATTTTTTAAATTTTTTAGAAGAAAATTATGTGATAAATGTTTTCATGTTGCCAGTTTGTGCTGACATGTGCTTGAGATATACTATGTTGCCTCTGAAAACTTGTTGCCTCTGAAAACTCATTGCCTGTAAATCTTTGTCCACATAGTTCAGCAAACCTACTGAGAACAACTTTTCTGTTCTTTGCAAAATCTCCAGGAAGTGCTGCATAATATTGCTTTATAAGAAATATGATCAGTTGAATTTGTATTTTTTTTTTTTAAACAAGAAACTACATGGAGGTATTCCTAGCTGTCCAGTAAAAACTACCATTCTGTTAATCATGCATACATGACTCCCATTTTTCTTAACTAGGCATGCTTTTAAAATACGGTATCTTTTTAATGTAGATTGCTCATGTTCAGTCACGACAGACTGCATTGCAGATATTAAGTATTGTACTTCCCTAACAATGCCACTGCCACCTCAAGCTTCCGGTTACGACCCTTACACATAATACCACAATGTGTTGATATACCATGAAATGGAATTCAAGAATTGAATTCAAGATGATGGAAGGGGGGAGGAGGGCGGAGGGAACAAAACAAAACAAAAGAAGCCCAACACTTCATAATATCAACTTAGATTGGAGTTGGCCGTAAATAACTATCAAATATGATTTAACATTTGTTAACAGACTGTTAAGGAAAACATGATGAAGCCAAAATATTATTCCCCTGGAAATTCTTCTTTAACTTACAACTCTGCATTCAGGCACAGATTTCTGTAAAACTGAATACAAACAAATGCTGATTGCAACTCTGGTAGAATTAAAATGAATCTATTGTACATTAAATAACTGGGATGATGATGACACACTTAGTAGATAGTGACTTCTTCTGTGCCTGTCATTTACTCCAAATTGTTATTAAGCAGATGGAAACTTTATGCTTGTGAACTAAGAAAAGTATATCTCAGAGCTTTTGATCAAAGCTAATTGAAAATGTAAAAATTTGTTGCACATGTGTGGCAGCTTTCTCCCTTTACAGCTGCTGACAGGCAAGATTGTTATTTGAAAGAACTTGCTTCTCCGTGATTTACATGCAGAAAAGTGATATTATCTAGGGCAGAAATTCTGGTTGCAAAAACAGTTAAATTTACCATGGATTAATTTCTTCTCTGTGCCTAGGCCAAATCTAAAGTTCATAGAATCACAGAAGGGCTTGAATTGGAAGGAACTTTGAAGATTATGTACTTCCAACAACTCTGCCATTGGCAGGGACACTTTTTAGTAGACCAGGTTGCTCAGAGGCACATCCAACCTGGCCTTGAACACTACCACGGTAGGGTATCCACAGCTTCTCTGGGCAACTTCTTGCAGTGCCTCATCACCCTCACAGTAAAGAATTTCTTCTTAATATCTCATCTGAACTGACCCTCTTTCAGTTTATAGCCATTTGCCCTTGATATATGACCACATATCTTTGGAAATAGTCTGTCTCCAGCTTTCTTGTAGGTCCCCTTCTGGTAATGGAGGGCTGCTATAAGGTCTCCATGGAGCCTTCTCTTCTCCAGGCTGAACGACCCCAATTGTCTCAGCCTGTCCTCATAAGAGAGGTGCTTCAGCCCTTTGATTATCTTTGTGGCCCTCCTCTGCATGCGCTCCAACAGGTTCACATCCTTTCTTTGCTGGGACCACCAGAACTCAATGCAGTGTTCCAGGTGGGATCTCATGAGAGTGTAGTAATGTGGGAAAATCACCTCCCTTACCCACTTGGTCACACTTCTTGCGATGCAGCCCAGGATACAGTTGGTTATTTTACGTATGTCTGAGAATAATTTACAGGAGGATCTGCTCCATTATCTTTCCAGGAACAGAGATGAGTCTTATAGGCCTGTAGTTCCATGGGTGTTTCTCCTTTCCGTTTTTAAAAACTGGGACTATGTTTTCCTTTTCCACAAGGTGGGAACTTCACCTGTCTGCCACAACTTCTCAAATATTGTGGATAGTAGCTTAGCTACTTTCTCCACTAGTTCCCTCAGGACTTGTGGCTACATGTCATGAGGTTCCATGGACCTGTGCACCTTCAGTTTCCTTAGATGGTCCCAAAACTGATCTTCTTCTACAGCGGGCGGTTCTTCATTCTCTCTGTCCCTGCCTTTGTCTTCTGGGACTTGGGTGGCATGGCTGGAGCACTTGCCGAGGAAGAAAGAGACAGAAAAGCTCTTGATTAGCTCACATGTCTTCATGTCTCAGGTAATCAGGTCTTCTGCTTCCTTCAGGAGAGGGGCCATGTTTCGCTGGTCTTTTGAACACCAATGTATCTACAGAAGTTTTTCATGTTGTTCTTGATGTCCCTGGACAGATTTAATTCTATCAGGGCTTCAGCTTTCCTAACCAGACCCCTGGCTATTTATATTCCTGCCAGGCTACCTGTCCTTGCTTCCATCCCCTGTAGGCTTTCTTTTTGTGAGTTTATGTAGGAGCTCGTTACATATCCATACAGGCCTCTTGGTGTTTTTGCTTGACTTGTTCATCATGACCTTGGAGGAGGTGGTCCTTAAATATTAAGCATCTTTCTTGTGCTCTTCTTCCCTCCAGAGTTGTCTAGCAAGCAGAGGCCTGAAGATACCACAGACTATGCTCCTAAATCCAGCATAATGAGCTTGCTGTGGACCCTCCTTCCTGCCCTAAGGATCTTGGACATCACCATTCCATGGTCACTGCAGCCTTGGCTTCCCTTGAGCTTCACCACCATTCTCTCCTCATGTTCCAGCACCTCTCCTCATTGGTTTCTTTATCATCTGGAAAAGGGAATTTATCCTCAAAGCGTTCCAGGAACCT
>VZRS01013300.1:0-10373 GCA_013398055.1 Ifrita kowaldi | reverse complement strand
AAAATCACCTCCCTTACCCACTTGGTCACACTTCTTGCGATGCAGCCCAGGATACAGTTGGTTATTTTACGTATGTCTGAGAATAATTTACAGGAGGATCTGCTCCATTATCTTTCCAGGAACAGAGATGAGTCTTATAGGCCTGTAGTTCCATGGGTGTTTCTCCTTTCCGTTTTTAAAAACTGGGACTATGTTTTCCTTTTCCACAAGGTGGGAACTTCACCTGTCTGCCACAACTTCTCAAATATTGTGGATAGTAGCTTAGCTACTTTCTCCACTAGTTCCCTCAGGACTTGTGGCTACATGTCATGAGGTTCCATGGACCTGTGCACCTTCAGTTTCCTTAGATGGTCCCAAAACTGATCTTCTTCTACAGCGGGCGGTTCTTCATTCTCTCTGTCCCTGCCTTTGTCTTCTGGGACTTGGGTGGCATGGCTGGAGCACTTGCCGAGGAAGAAAGAGACAGAAAAGCTCTTGATTAGCTCACATGTCTTCATGTCTCAGGTAATCAGGTCTTCTGCTTCCTTCAGGAGAGGGGCCATGTTTCGCTGGTCTTTTGAACACCAATGTATCTACAGAAGTTTTTCATGTTGTTCTTGATGTCCCTGGACAGATTTAATTCTATCAGGGCTTCAGCTTTCCTAACCAGACCCCTGGCTGTTTATATTCCTGCCAGGCTACCTGTCCTTGCTTCCATCCCCTGTAGGCTTTCTTTTTGTGAGTTTATGTAGGAGCTCGTTACATATCCATACAGGCCTCTTGGTGTTTTTGCTTGACTTGTTCATCATGACCTTGGAGGAGGTGGTCCTTAAATATTAAGCATCTTTCTTGTGCTCTTCTTCCCTCCAGAGTTCTCTAGCAAGCAGAGGCCTGAAGATACCACAGACTATGCTCCTAAATCCAGCATAATGAGCTTGCTGTGGACCCTCCTTCCTGCCCTAAGGATCTTGGACATCACCATTCCATGGTCACTGCAGCCTTGGCTTCCCTTGAGCTTCACCACCATTCTCTCCTCATGTTCCAGCACCTCTCCTCATTGGTTTCTTTATCATCTGGAAAAGGGAATTTATCCTCAAAGCGTTCCAGGAACCTCCAGGATTGCTTATGCCCTGCAGTGTTGCCCCTCCAACAGATAATTTGGGTGGTCTTAGTCCTCCATGCGGGCCAGGGAGACCACATGTGGATATGAGGCTGCTCCTATCTCTCCATAGAGGGCCTCATTCACTCAGCCATCCTGACGCAGAGCCTGTAGTGCTTCCTCATAATGTCACCTGTCCCTGCTCTTGCTTTAATTCCGACCCATAAGATCTAAACTGGCTTCTCATCTACCTCCATGTGGAGCTCCATGCATTCTGGCTGGTTATTGACAGAGAGGGCAACACTACCTCCTCATCTTCCCATCCTGTCCTTCCTAAAAAGCCGGTATTCTTCCATTCCAACATTCCAGTAACAGGAGCCACCCAACCACGTCTCTGTGATACCAATAAGATCATAGCCCTGTAGGCGTGTGCACGTGTCTAGCTTGTTTTGCTTGTACCTCATGCTGCATGTGTTTGCATAGAGGCCTTGTGTTGCGACCCCAATGAAGCGACTTACTGAGTGAAACAGCAGGAATTCCTTTGTGCTGCAGACAAATATTAAGTTTTGGCCACTTGCTGTGAGAAATCTATGGTTGCAGGTAAATTTAAGAGAGGCTCCATATCAACCTTGACATGTATGTGCTGCGTGTAGGTTTTAAGTTCTAAGAACAGGGCTGGTCAGGTCAGCTAACAAATAAATTGTAGCATAGTAATCACAGAAACTCCACAATACACTATTGCATACAGTAATGCTACCTAACGCATTACTAATTCAGCTCATAAATCACAAAGACTGGTCTTTGCAGGCATGAGATGTTTGCAGCATGATTAAATCAGAACTTCACTGAAGAGAAAGAAAGAAAAATAAAAAAAGAAAAAAAGAAAAAGAAAGGAAAAGGAAAAGGAGAAAAAGAAAACGAGAAAGAAAAAGAGAAAGAAAGGAAAAGGAAAAGGAGAAAAAGAAAACGAGAAAGAAAAAGAGAAAGAAAGGAAAAGGAAAAGGAGAAAAAGAAAACGAGAAAGAAAAAGAGAAAGAAAGGAAAAGGAAAAGGAGAAAAAGAAAACGAGAAAGAAAAAGAGAAAGAAAGGAAAAGGAAAAGGAGAAAAAGAAAACGAGAAAGAAAAAGAGAAAGAAAGGAAAAGGAAAAGGAGAAAAAGAAAACGAGAAAGAAAAAGAGAAAGAAAAAGAAAAAGAAAAAGCCAGTAAAGATTTGGCTGTTTATTTAGGCCTGAAAGACTTTCAGAAGTCCTGATTTCTTTGCATCTTGGGTCCTCTTTTTCTGCTTATCACTGTAACTTACATCTTAACATTGTGGATATTTTGAGAATTATTTCATTAATACTACAAATAAATTGAAGTGTAATGAAACGGGAGTAGTATAAATATCTAAAAGGATTAGAGACTAGTACAACCTCATTAATGAGTCTTGTGCTTCAACTGGTAAAGCCTTGGCTGGTAGCCCATTACTGCCACTGCTTTAAGTAATAAAATAATAGCATATGTCTTAAAAATCAATGCTAGGTTACCAGGAGAAAGTAGTAGTGCCTTGAAATACTGCAGGGCAATCCTATTATGTACATGATTGGTTTTGACAGTTTTGTGGGTTCAGGAGAAAAGCCCGAAACTGTCTTCCTCTGCTAAATGTCTTTAGCAGCAGACACTATATGCAGTGAGTGTGCAAAGCTGAATTATGTGTCATGCTATTTTTTTTTTCTGTAAAAAATTCCAGCAGAGGAAGTGGACTTAGATATCTGGTAAGAAGTTGTCTTTAAAAAAAAAATTCTTTATTAAACTAGACGAAATACATCTATTCACTGAAATTTTCTGTTGTTGAAATAATGTGAATGCTAAAAAACCCAAGATAATCTGTCTAAAGCAAAATGCATGATAAAACCAGAAACTCATATGTACTAGTGCAGAACTAGCCTTCAATACTATTTGATATAGTTCCAATCTGGATGCGAACAGTGCAGTTCAAACCTATGTCTGATTTCACATATGAAGAACAATCTTTTGTGTATGCACTTTCTACCAGTTTTGTTGCTCTCTCTATATATTTTCTCTCTGTTTTCTTTGACCATGAACAAAACCCCAGTGTTTATCTTCACCCATTGCTGTTGTTTCAAAACTTTCTCAAGAATTTGACTTGGATTTACTGACTATACATGTTGACCAAAAAAAAGAGAAAAAAAAGTCTGATTGAGTCAAGAAAACGTGTGGGGATGGTTTGAAGACAGATTAAATTTCTCAGGGTAAAGTTGAAATGTATTTTGGAAATGTGAGAAAGGAATAATATATAACTATTTCAATGTTCTTGCTATAAATTTAAAACATGCTAGGTCCGTTAGAAATATATATATATATTACGGTCTTTAAAATCTATGACTGCTTTACTTTTCTTATATGCAGACTGAGGAGGAAGACATGAAGGCCACAAGGAATGTCTAATTAAAAAAAAAAAAGAGTTGAATTACATTTTTATCAGGAAAAATAAGCATAATCTACAAATTGATACACTTTTCAGCTATTCCAGTTAGCTTATGTTTGCCCTGTGAAATATTGCAAGACACTCCAGATGAAAGCCACAATGCAAAAAGTAAAAAACATTGACTCTGAGAATGTAGCATTAAGAGGTTTTGAAAATGACAGCTGTTTGTCCTAACAAGAACACAACACGTGAATGTTCATTTATCATTTATATAAACTGAAACACCTGGCAAATGAAAACCAACTTGAGATAGGTACAAATAGTTACAGGCTATTTGTAAGTAACACAGTATGATGATCATCTTAAAGACCACAAAATTAACAGTTTGCCAAAAAGGATGAGGGTAAATGTGAGAAGCAATAGCTATTGGCAGCTGAAGACAAACACAGGATTTATGTATATGCAAACCTTATTTTGGAAGGGTATGTTATATGTCAGAATGTCAAAAATGACAAAGCACACAGGTGTGAATTTGCTGAGAGCATGCCATTTAATTTTAGGGAGTAAGACTACAGGGTATGGTGTTTCAAATCTGTGGACCTATAGGGATTAATCTCGAAATCTGGTTTTGTATGGTTTTCCTTCTATAAAGCCATTATCAGAATGCTGAAAAAAAGAAAGCAGTACGTTTTTCTTTATAGTAAAACATAAAGCTTTAAGGAACAAACATTTCCTTTTGCAACTTCTCTGCAATGTGATGAGCATTTAAATAAGCACCAAAAAGCAAAAAGGGAAAAACATCCAGGCACATCTGAAATTTAGCCTTGGATGAGTAGTTTCAGATGTCATTATTAATGATGAGAAAAAGATGAAACAAATAAGAGTCAAGCTTGGAATCTGAAACATCCACTAAATGTAATTTATGTTCATCAAAATCCAAGTTTGCCCAAAATAGAATTTTGCTGACTAATATCAGTAAGAAAGATATTTTCATGTGCTTTTGGGATCCTACATTGAACTAAGAATATCTTTTAGCAATCTAATGAAAAATATTGTTGTAGCAATAAAAAAATTAATGGAGGCACATTTCCTGTCTTCATTACAAAGGGAGTTTGAATTATGACTTTTGGATTACTAAAAAGAAATTAATATTATGTTAACAATCTCCTTACAAAGAAAAGAAATCCAATATAATAAAAAAAATCATTTTAGTTTAGATTCTCTAGAACAATTTTGAAAATCTAAAAGGAAAAATATGTGTCAGTAGTTACAGATAAAATTTTCTCTTGTGTTTGGATAGCAATGACCCTACCATACTCCCAATATATTGAAACAAAAGTCTTATATGAAAAATGCAGTAGAAAACATGTAGACGAAGAAATTAACTGTCTTAACATTTCAGGAAAAGCAGAATTAATTTTAGAGGGAACACAATTGTTAAAAGAATTTTATTTATTTGGAAAGGTGCTGACTTCAGTGGAAGTTGATTTGAAACAGAAATTAACATTCTGAGTACAAGGAAGATAAACAGGAGGTGGATGAAAATGAAAGAAATTATCCAAATCAGGAAATGAATTAGAAAATGAGACATTAATGATTTCCCCTCTAATAGATAATCAGCTGTTACAGTGACACCTGCAAGAGTAAAGTATGATGGGAACTAGATCTAGCGAATATGTCTTCCACATATTTCATATTTTGTTTGTGAGTCATGCTCATTATTTGATGCTTATGTGCATCTTTACTTAGTCCTACAGAAAATAAACATTTACAGCAAGGGAAATCTGTGAATGTAATTGAAAATACGAAGCTTCTTAAATATCAAAAGGTAGAGAGCAGAAAAGTGATGTCAACTGCTCTCAGTTTTTGTCCTTTGCTCTTGACTCCACTGGAAGGGCAAGTGAAACAAAAAAGAGTACAAATCCCAACTTGCACTGTATCTATCTGTGGGAAAATTAGTATCACTTGATATTATTTAGAATGCATTTCCCTTTTTTTTTAATTTTTTTCAGTGCTTCTTTTGCTTTTAATTTTACTTTGGTATTTAAGTAAGTTTTCTCTGTTCATGATGTTTCAACACATCATCAGAGAATATAAAACAGTTACTCTAAAAAGCACAGCTGAATGTAAGCCTTTTATTTATCTAGGCATCATACCAAATTGAAACACACAGCTATTTCATTTTAATAGTTGACATTTAACATGTACTTTATCATGCTGCAGTCACCAGTGAGTGCCCAAGAGTAACTGCAGAATCAATTTCTTTTGATTGTTTAACTTTTAAAACAATTTTTGTATAATGTTTCCAAGTAATGAAAGACATTGAAACTTTCATAGAGTTTTGAGGCTGAAGGCTCCTCCCTTTAGTAACTCCAGGACAACTGTAGAGCCGCTGTTTTGCATGATTCCAAACCTGCAGGTTCTCCCATATCTCCTTACCTCAATAATGAGAGGTATCACTGGGGTTTTTCCCCTATACTTTCCTGCTGCTGGAAACATTAATACCAGCTGAGTACTTGAGGATACAAATAATCTGATAAGGTCCAATAAAACTATGAATATGTCTAAGATATTGTGTAAACCATTATTGTCTTCCATGCTTTATTTTGACTAGAAATAAGGTTATTAAATACCATAAACATGTATTTCAAATCCAATACTACACTGCATCTCTTACTGAAGGAATTTTCCTTGGGAATAGAATTTCAGAGATTGCTCTATCTGGGTCTGACTGTAAAAAGTCATTCATAGAAAAAGTAAAATACATCAGGAAAACAGGAACAGAAAATGTCAGCAGTCACATCTCAACACTGGTCAAGTTGGAGAAACACCCTCCCATAATCAGCTTATTCAGGTCTTCAAACTACAGCTTAAACTGTTCATAGCACTGAATCACAGTCATTCTGCAACCGTGGAATTCCTTTTATTTTAATTTATGCCTAGCTATGCCTGCAGGATATCAGTGAGAAGAGTTGGACTTCTTGTTCCTTCCTCCCGTCATGTATTTATGTATCATGCACACTGATATCCTGCTCCTTCCATACCCTATTTTTCTGCAGGCTGCTCAGTTCCAGCCCTCTCAGCCTCTCCAAGTTTGATAGATGTTCCTGGCCCTTAATTTTTGATGCCTTTTTATGGCTTTGCTCCAATATGTCCATATCTTCTGCTGGGGAGATGAGAAGTGGACCCTGTACTCCAGATGTGTTTCACATGTGCTGAGTACTCCCTTCAACCTCCTAGCAAAACCCTTCTAAAGGCTGCTCAGCACACTGCCTTCAACACTGGGACAAAATTTCTTAGTTTATCTGCAAGTAGAGACCCTCAGTTTTGTCATAGTCATGTTTTCAAGATTTTTTTTCACGATGATGGTTGATAGCAACAAAAATAATTCTAATTCAACTACAATGAAATACTCTGGGAATTTGAACCCAAAGCATGATGCTACACTAGATGACCAGGTTTTCAATTTAGTGTTGATGAAATTGAAGTCTTATAAACATTGACGTTTATAAGATGATTTCTTATAAACATCCAAAAATGTTAGCCTTGCCCATCTCTCTCTTCTTTTAAATTTAAACAGTAATTTAATCCACTACAATTTTTGTAGAAGGAGCTATTGACCAAAATCCACTGTCTGCAATTTCAAAATATAGTCCTCAAATATGAAAAAATATTTTTAACTTTTTAGGATCTCTTCCTCTGTCTAAAAAATTACTATAGGGTTTCAGACTGTAGCTAGAAAATGGATTATGATTTGTCCCTTTTTCTCTCAGTTGAAAAAACTACTAATTTCCAATCCTATGATGCCCATCTTGTCTGATAAAGAATGAGTTAAACAAAAAAAGGTTTATATTTGTTACTATTTTTTTCCAGATAGAATCTCCTAAATTTTATAGTCATAAATTTGGCAGTACTCTTAAGCTTGGTGATTTCTTTAAAACCTACTTAAAAGTTGTTTTTATTAATCACTCTGGTTATTGTGTTGATATCCTGATATTCATTAAAATTCACAAAATGTTCATTCAATTACCAGAAGCAGAGAAACAGAGAGAGAAATTAGCATCAAATTCATGCTATCCTCAAACACATACTCACTGTTAAGCAGGAAAAGTTCACACTGAGAAAGATCTTAAGAGTAGTGGAGGATTCTACTCTGAACTGGAAGTCTAAGCAAATAATCAGCTTAGATTTGCATCACTACAGAAAGTATTAAACTCAGATTTTTTCAGTTATAAACTAAAAAGACTATTTAAATTAGACATGTTTCTACTTTGATCTGTATTTTGTAACAAATCCCTCATAAGTTCCTTACAATAAATGTAAATGACTATTTTTTTGTCCCTTTTCCTCTTAAAGCCATGTCTTTTGCAGTCATGCCATATTTGATGAGTAGACTATCAACAATATTTAAACTCTGTTCCTCAAGAAGATGGAATGAATAATCAGGATTTCTATCCATGTAACTAAATACCTTTGCTCTTATTCCTAAAAGACTTCAAAGGCTAAGTGGTCTGGCTATATCTGGTCATGTAGATGCCAAATTCCTGCAACTTTTTCCGATTAAAATGAAGAATTATGACTAATTTTAAAATTGTTTCACAGTTCAATAAAGCCCTCAAACAACCAATGCCATAAAAACCCCTTTAAAATCTATTAGTATACTTAATTAGTCTTTTAGAATACATCGGATGTACAAATTAATTGTTGTTTCAAAGACATTTTCTTTAAAGTGCATAGTACTGTGATTTTTGGGGTGTATTAATTTGAAATCAAGACAGCTAGAGAGGTAAGTAGTAAAAAATTAAAATAGTGAAATACTACTGATATATACAAATTTTAATTTTCTACTTTCCTATTCTGGTCTTGTAAATAAACCTGCTAAATAGAAAACTAAATCTGCAGGAATACTACAAGGTAAAATAAAAAAGGAATTAATAATGATTTGAGGAAAAAAAAAAGTGTGTCTTTTCACTTGATATCTTTTTGAAAGCCTATGTCTTTCCACTGTCAGAAATTTGTATGACACAACAAATCAAGAGAGTACACACATTCACTCAGTCGTTTTATCAGGAAAAAGGGGTTCCAGGGCCATTCTTTCATTCCAGTGCTTGGAAATCCAGACAAAAGCAAATAGGAAAAAAATGCTAAATAATACTAATGACTTAGTACGCAAATATGAAAATAACACTTGTAATCAAAGTCAATGTTTTTCATTTGACAGGAAAAGAGCTTTTAGTTGTCTCAATGGGTTCTGATCACATTTTGTCTCAGGAGGATGTACTAATTATGCATTTTACCACCATTCATTTGAGTTAGGAAAGAATTTATCTGAATTGCTATTTGTATTTCCGTCTCTGGCCTTCCAAATAACTTGCAGTGGCATGTGATGTTGCTAGACATTCATCCTTTGAACAGCTTCAAGGCGAAGGTTATATCTGCTACATAAAACTTGCTGTCATCTCTAGAGCACTCAGCTGTTTAGGCTTCACGTGTGTTTATTTTTACCAGCTCTGTTGTTGCTGCACTCCTCTCTCTGCAGTGCAGCAGCTGTACACTGGGATTCAGGCAGCTTTATACTGCAGAACCTCTGGCAGGCCCCTTTTGAGGACAAATATGTTATAAATACTTAAAACTTGTGTTGCTCCCATTTTCTACTTCACATACCCTTTCTGCAACACTTGAATCAAAGAACGTGAGAAACCGTTTCAGTGTCTTTTTATGAAAATAGGTTACGGCTTCTCTCTTCAGCTGCACTGCTCTATCAATCAACATCAACATATTTATCAATAAATTCTTGTGTCAGTACTGTCCCATCAAGAACAGGCATACTGTGAGAAGTCTAATCCAATTGAAGTGAGCCAAGAAAAGGATACACTATATCTAGAAACTACGCAATATATTCAAAAGGCTTTGAAAATACCTCAATTTTGCTAAACTCCTGAAACAAGTTCTATGAGAGAGTATGAAGTGAAAGATGTTTCCTGTGTTCACAGTTACTAAAAGAATTAATTCAAAAGTAAAAATGTGCAAATTCAACTTTAATTCAGAGAGAGATGATAAGTTCCACTGCCACATTAAAGCGAAATATACTGCATAGTTCACACAAGCCTACGTTTAATATTACCCCCAGAACAGGTTTCATGGTATTAATCAAATATGTCAGATTTTTATTGAATGGATTTTGCTGTGCAATCTGTAACAAACCCTGACTTACTTTTTTCTTACTGAAAAGAACATGATGAAGTACTGACTCCTGAATTTGTGGAGTCCATGATTTCCACAATTCAGTAACCTGGAGGGGTCCTATGTGTAAGAGGATGCCTAGGACATAGGTCGTGAAAGTTTGTTTTGCTTCTAAAAGTTAGTATTTAATAAGATGGCCAGGAAAAGCTGGACAATAAAATCTCATTTTAATGAAGATGTGATAGTTCAGGAAATGAAAGCCTAACATGCTCCAGAATAGATAAATTAAATAAACCCACACTGTTAGCTGACTTAGAATTCTGGACCTATGTATCTCACATCTTCTGGGCAGTTACGACAATTGATTCTTTATATGTTCCTGAGGGAAAACATATTTAGCACAGAATCCTTAGATACATAGAGTATTTAGCACAGAATCATCAGAATTTAGAACAGAATTATCACTTTACCGCGATTTATGTGATTCCCACGATCAGGGAAGTCTATAGAGTCCTGGCCAGAAAGTTGAAAAGATGAGAGGAGTCTTTGGATTCTTTGCTTCAGATAGTTGTTTTAATTAGCGTTATCAGAGAAATAGAGTGCTGGACACAGCACCCTGCAGAGAGTTCGAAAAAGTGCGCGCAAAAGAGAGATTATCGCAATTTCATGGCCCTTTTAAAGG
>VZRS01013293.1:45295-79069 GCA_013398055.1 Ifrita kowaldi | reverse complement strand
ATCACACCTGTGCTCCAGACCCTCCAGCTTCAGCATGATTAGATGGGATATTGGGAAGGAATTGTTCCCTGGGAGGGTGGGCAGGCCCTGGCACAGGGTGCCCAGAGCAGCTGTGGCTGCCCCTGGATCCCTGGCAGTGCCCAAGGCCAGGCTGGACATTGGGGCTTGGAGCAGCCTGGGACAGTGGAAGGTGTCCCTGCCCATGGCAGGGATGGCACTGGATGGGCTTTGAGGTCCCTTCCCACCCAAAGCACCCTGGGGATGCTGTGGTTCCCTGCTAGCTCAGCTCAGGAGCAGGGGATGTCTGTGCTGTACCAAACCCAGATGCCCTGACAGGTGCTTGCTCAGGACCATGAAATGAGCTTGAGAAACTACAACAATTGGGAAATGCAAGATAACATCAGCCAGGGTTGGGATTTCTCTGGAGGGAGCAGCCATTTTGTCTCCCCACAGAAAAAAGAGGTGGAAATACAAGAAGTGGGGTAACATGAGGGTTATTTATGAAACACCCCTGATGAGGAGGATAAGGGCAGCTTGTGACTCTCCAGAGAAGGCAGCAGAGCAGCCCATCTGCAGGAACAAGTGCCCAGGAGACCTGTGAGGATCAAGAATGGCCCCAGGCTAACAAACTCTCACACCAAAACAACCCACAGAATTCTGGTAAGGAGTCCCACCCTGCTGGAAATCATCTATGGTTTTTCTTAACAAATTTATGATTTCAGGCATTTTTGAGGATTTTTTCACAGCAAAATGTTGTTCCTGGAAAAATTTATATTTATTACAACTGAAGCTTTTCACAGAAGCCTGCAGGAACAAGCCTGGTGCTTGGAAGCCTTCTGGGATGACACTTAAATTCCCCCTCTTATTCAGCCCATGGATCTGAACCCAGATTTTCCACCTTCAATTTACTGCTTGCTCTGGAACATCATCTCTCTGGGATCTGTTCTCTTCTTCCCAGACTGAGATCCCCCTTCTTGAGGCCTGTGGTTACATTTAAGTTATTGAGCTTGGCAAGGTGAAATGACCTGGTGGTAGAGGCATTCCCTTTGCAGGATTTTCACACTGCAAGGCCTCTGATCACCACAGGAAGAGTTCCCAGAGCCTTTTGGCTGATGACCCTGCTTCCAGTTTCGCTTCCAAGCTTGTGGCCCCACTTCCACAATCCCTTAGGCTCTGCTATCATCCGCAAAGCGCTGTCGATCCCACCGGGCTCTGAATCTTCTGCTTGGGAAACCCCTCCCGCTGAATTGCTTTGTCACTGGTCACCTGGATGGCTTGGAGCACACCTTTCCCTGACCTGCTACCAGTAATTAATTCCTTTTCACCTGGCCCAGGTTGTAAATGGCGTTTCTGATCCCAGCCCTGAACCTTTGTGGTTTTTCTCTTTGTGGCATTTGCCCGCCGTGCGTCAAACGCAGCAGCGCTGCGCCCTAAGCATGTAAGCGAAGGCTTGACGAGCTCTTATTTCCACATTTTTTGGCCAGGGCACAAATTCTGGTTTGTGGTTTCAGATTAGGTCTTCAGCATGTGATGTGTGCAGGCAACACCCACACTGCTCTCCCAGCAGAGTACTGATGCTGAACCGTGGAAATCCCAAAATGGTTTGGGTTGGAGGGACCTCAAAGCCCATCCAGTGCCACCCCTGCCATGGGCAGGGACACCTTCCACTGTCCCAGGCTGCTCCAAGCCCCAGTGTCCAGCCTGGCCTTGGGCACGGCCAGGGATCCAGGGGCAGCCACAGCTGCTCTGGGCACCCTGTGCCAGGGCCTGCCCACCCTCTACATCTGTGATAAATTACTGCAAATTTACTACAACTGTTAAACACAGAAGCCAGTGAAGTCCATGTAACTCTCTCATCAGTGCACACACTTCAACACCCCACTAGATCACAATCTGAACCTGCATCTTTGCAGCCGTCTATTCTTTTGAGATTGCAATCAAGCAAAAAGCAAAGAACTGCGTGCTCTAAATAATGCGTGTTTAATCTGGAAATCATTCTGCTCTTACAGTGTGCAAGAACTGTGACTGTCCCAAAAATGAGTTAGGTCCACAGTGGAGCATCTGCTCTGCTGCCTGGATTAGGGAGGATCCAGTAGGAGACCAGAGTGTCACCTTGGAGCAGCTGGTGACAGCATCGAGCAGCCTCACTCTCTCTCTCTCTCCCTCCATGTGCTGCCCAAAACAAGACACCATCAGGTCTCCGTTAGAAGATGCTCCCTATGCTCAGCCTGGAACTGAAGTTGTGAACCTGGTGGCTCTCTGCAGCTCCCACAGTGTGCTCATCCTGGCCTGGACAACAGGGCATTCCTCCTTCCCCTAAATCCATGGGCAAACGACACCTTCCCCTGCACCTCGTTAATCCAACCTGGCCAGGCAGCAGCAAATTCCAGCCTGGGAGCCCCGAGATGGACTTGGGCAACCTCCGCATCACCAGAGTCTGCTCCTGGCAGAGAACCTGAGCAGCTGTGGCATTTTCGACCCAGGCAGTGAGGGGGGACAGAGATGCCCTTGGTCTCTGCATGAGGACCCTGAGGTCCGTGCCCACCTTTTCTGCGTGGCCAGCCCGAGGTCTCCAGGTCTGTGGCTGTTCTCCGTGTTCGCCAAGAGGTGGAAGCAGAGCCCCCTGACCCTGCGGGCACTCACACTAAAAAATACCTCAAAATTAGGGTCTCCCCACTTGGGGAGGTTTGTCTCAGCGTGCTCAGGCGAGGCTCCCCACGTCCTGATGCCTGCACAGGCAAAGCCAAGGGGTTTCTTTCACAGGATGCCGAGCACAGCCTTTACTTGCACCCTCCAAACCCTCACACTGGAAAGATGGGCAAGATTATTCCCTGAGAATTATTAAAAATATTGAGCTAATCATTCTTTTTTTTTTCCTCAGGAAGTGATCTTGAGAGGAGCACTTGCCCACCACAGGTACTTCCCCGTGGTGTTTGGACAAAGGAAACAAGTGAGTTTGAGAAACAAACCTGGACCAGCCCCACTCCCTGTCATTGCTTCACATTTTTGCTCAAAAGGCTTTGTTTGCCTTGCCCCCTGCAAAAAAAAATCCCAGATAATTCCTGTGCCACACAGAGCTGTTTTCTGAGCCTGCTGGAGGAAGAGAGTGGGTCTGTTTTAGTCAGCCTAGGAATTAACAGCACGCTGTTACTACAGGTTTGCACACAGGGCTGAGGCTGCAAAACACACCTTTTTTTTTATTAAAAAAAAAAATTGTAACTAGAAGCCCAAGTTACCACTGAACACTGAAGTTGCAAAAGTTTCAGTTATGCAAGCACACATTTCCTGGGTGTGAGCATCTGTCAGGCAGTAAATGAGGTGGAGAAGGAAGTTAATAAATGAGCACAACCAGCACAGTTGGAAAGTAAGTGGATTTGCAACTTTCTAAATAAAATCAGTCATTCAGAGCTCCGGGCTCGCAGTCAGCCCATGAGGCATCTCGACTCCACAGCTGTGCACAAATGCTGGCAAGCACCTCTGCAAGACATGGCAAAGGGAGGAAAAGGCATGCACAGGTTCCTTCGATTTTGTGGAGGAGAAATGGGTGTTGCAGGGAGGGTTTCCTTTTGTCCCTTTCAAAACACTGCACCTGCTGCCTGAATATTTAGACCCCCAAATATTTATTCTCCCCTTGAAAGAAAACCCTGGGCTGCTCTCCCTCCTCCCCATTCTCCACGGAGCCCCACACTGGACTCGCTCCAGTTTGCAGGTACCTCTCTGGTACTGGGGGCACCAAACTCTTCCCAGTGTCCAGATGTGGATTGCCAGTGATGAGCAGAGAGAATTTTATTTATTATTTGAGCAGCCTGGTCTAGGGGGTGGCATCCCTGCCCATGGCAGGGGGGTGGAATGAAACAGTCTTTAGGGTCCTTTCCCACCAAAACCAGTCTGTGATTCCATGGTTCTGTGATTCTGCCTTCCCCACCCCCTGGGAGCCCAGACCCCCTCCAGCATCACCCTCCTTCTACCAGCTCCCCATCCCTTTTTTTCCTTTCAATACTTCCCGAGTGGATCCCATGCCTGGAGTTTGTCATACGAGCACATTCCACCTTTGCCACCTTTCCCCTGGGTCTGCATCACCACAGCCTGTCTGTAGGAAATGGCATCAGCTTTCCCCCTAAGGACAAAGTCTTTTGGGGAGCATCTCAGTGGGATTTAGACCTGCCAGCTTCTCAGAGAGCAAGTCCAGTCTGCACCCTCAGTGCCAAAACCAAACCAGAGGGATGAGTCCCTTCAGATTTTAGCAAGCAGGGAAATAATTCTGCAGCCAGCCCATGATTTACTACAAATTTCCTGAGTATTTGGGGATTTTTCTGTATTCCTGGAGCTGTTTATGACTTTTCATCCCTTATCACTGCTATGTTTGGAAGGCAAACCCTTATTTTGCCCCAAATTCCCTCTGAGAGAAAATATTTCAGTATGTTGGTTCAAGTATCAAACCACACTGAACCTCTGAGTGCCTCGGTTTGGTCCCTCTTATCAAATCCAGTAAAAAATCCCCTCACAGATCTCCATGGCCAAATTTGCTCAAGAAAAAGTGACAACCAACCAAGTAACAGGAACTCCCCATCCAAAACTAACCACATGTCCATCATTAGTGGTTTGGTTGCTCGTAGGGAGTCACAGTTCAACAAGGTCATGCTCTGTCACTCCACGAGCAGGATTTGATTTCTCAAAGGGAGAACGGATTTAAGCAGGAATTCAAGCTCTTTGTGGAATATAAACCACAAATTGAAGTGTTGGCAGTGGTGCTTCTTGATTTATTATTACCTGGGCGCCATGAGAACTGACAGGGAAGGAGGGATTTTCCCTGCGGGAGGGGGCATCCCTTGGATGGGTTTCCAAGCAGAGGGGGCTCTCCATCCTCAGGGATGCCAGGACTCACCTGGATGTGGCCCCCAGCAACCTGCTGGAGGTGCGAGGTCAGCCCTAGGGACCCCCAGAGGGGCCTCCCTCCCCAAGCTTTGCCACCATCAGACTTTACCCAGGCTGATGTTGTGGCAGATCCTGCTTTTGTCCCTCAGGACACTCAACAAGGTCTCGGCCTAGCCAAAAATGCCCGCTCAGCGTCCGTTTAAAGCTGATGTGAGGGTGGGATGAGGCCTGAACAACAACCCCCACGTGGAAGTTCAGCTGAGGGCACCCATCCCACCACAGGGGCTTTTCCCTTTTCCCTGCCCAGAGCTGATTCCAGGGGCACTGAGCCGGGCAGGAGGTGGCTGGACACCAAGGTTTGCCTCATGAGAGGCTTCTCCCGGGATTTTCCAGCCGAGGAGGTGCCTGTGGCAGCAGAAGCTGCAGCCTGGGCCTTCCTCCCCGCCCTGGTGCAGCCACGGCCCTCAGCAGGTGTTGGATCCTGGCGTGCCTGGATTTCCTTTTCTCCTTGTTTTGTTTTTCATTTTTCCCCCTTTTTATTTCAGGGACAGCACCTGGTTGGCTTGCTCCCAGGGCTGTTACTCAGCTCCACAGCAGTGGCAGCCAACAAACCAGCTGGCTTCAGCAGCACCTGCCCAGATTCCAAACCATTCACCTTTTCCCAGCACTACCTTAATTGTATGCACGGGCAACCTCTCCTTTACATGACCACTCCCATCAAGCTCTTTTTTTTTTTTTTTCCCCCTCGATCCAAAAAGAGGACTTTTTGCCAAAGTGAGGTGGAATAGAAGCAAAACCAGCCACCACGTGTTGTGACCAGCGGCAAGCCCCAGCGCTGTGACCACACAGCCCTTCTGCCCCGGGACTGGGACCAGCACTGAGGGAAGCTCAGCAGCACAAAGGAAGCCCATGAAAACATCAACACCATGCAGGCAAGGCTTTGAACCCCCCAGAGCAGCCCAGAAGTGCAGCGCAGATACCACCAGAATTTTTAATACTTTTTTTTTTTTAATAAAAAAGAGCACACGGCCAAGACAACCCAGACCAGAGCCTGGCTGTGGGAATCACAGCCTGGGACTATTTTCAGTCAGAGGCACGGCCAGACCCAGCAGCCAGTTTCCAGCCTGTTAATGTGTGCCATGCACACATTTAGATGTCTCACATTCAGTCTGTGTTGAAGGACAGAAATGAGACCTTGAACGGTGCCAAACATCTCCTCCGCACGAGATTCAGTGTTTAAAACCTGCCAGTCCTGAGCAGAAAGGGCCAAACCAGGTGTTTTCCCATGTTTTTCCACCCTGTGGTATTAATGTCCCTCCTCATTGCTGCCAGGGCTTAGGTCAACCTGCATCTTGAGCTGTGTTTCTGCAGCCTCTCTGGGAGCTGCCACCATCCCTCTCTAAAAGCTCCTCAGCCTCCTTCAGAGCTGCCAGCAGCCACTTATCCAGAGGCCAAAGGTGTTATTTTGGCTGTTTTCCATTCAGATAGTGACACAGAAGGGCATTTCAGTGTTTGCCCACCAGGCCTCTCCCCCACAGGGTCCCAAAGCAGATTATTCTGACTTCAAGAGCCTCCACCACCTTCCTGGTCAGTTTATCCCACAGAATGGCCTGGATTGGAAGGGACCTCAAAGCCCATCCCATCCCATCCCTGCCATGGGCAGGGACACCTTCCACTGTCCCAGGCTGCTCCAAGCCCCAGTGTCCAACCTGGCCTTGGGCACTGCCAGGGATCCAGGGGCAGCCCCAGCTGCTCTGGGCACCCTGTGCCAGGGCCTGCCCACCCTCCCAGGGAGGAATTCCTTCCCAATATCCCAAAGCAGTTTCTCTCCTAGGGTCTAACCCCACCGACACCCAGTGCTCCCTGTTTCCATTTCCACCTCCTACAGGCTGTTAGCTGTGGTTCCCACTCTGAAGGGAACTCAAACTCTCCTGTCTTCCCTTCCACACCAGCCCAGGTTTTTGTGCCAGCACAGCCTTCCTGAGCAGGCCTTGGACCATCCACTGAAACATCCTTGAGCAATCCCCCACGAGCTGGGACCGAAGAACAGCTAATTCCTACAGCCATGCCCAGATTCATCTGGTGCCGAGCCCTCGCTTAATGGATTTCATTTGCACCGGGAGACTTTCCGAGGTGGAATTACTGTCTATAACATTTAGCAATTCCAAGAATATTTTATAATTCTGACAGCCTGCATCACCCTGGAGCCTGCCATGGTAAACACGCTCTCCCCTTTCCCTCTCATGCAGATGGCAGTTTAGGCAGTCGGGGAGGTTTCGTGTTTGTTCTCCAGCGTGAGCCAAACTCCATTATTCCCTTTTTTTTAAAATTTTCCTGGAAGGACATTGACCTGCAGGCATTGGAGAGGATTTCCCCCCCTCCCTCTCCACATTTTCAGTGGTTTGGTGACAGACACTGTGTGGTGGTTTAGCAAAACTTGATTTATGGAGGCAAAGGAAAAAAAAAAGAGGAAAAACAGCTGCAAGAGGCAGGATCCTGGAGGCCAAGTGCCTTTCTAGGCAGGGATTTGAACTCGGCAGTTGGGCATCCCAGGAAAGCCATCCCTGATCCCAGTAATGCCACTGGAAGCTCGCAGCACTGGCACCAAGCAGCTTCACAGCTGGCATGGCACTGGGTGAAGCTGGACTAGAGACCCCCAGCAGGCTCTTCTGACCCAAATTATTCTCTGATCCTAAGCCCCATCCTCTCTCCTGCACTGCACACTTCACCAGATTACTCCTCCTTGTTGTCTCCCCTCACGGGGGATGTGCCAAAACTCCTCGATAATTTAAAAACCATCTGAACACAACTGGTTTTCTAGAGATTTAAAGGGTCACAGATCTGCAGTACTGGGTAAAAAAAAATATCTTTTTAAAGGTGCAAGAGATTGTTTATGTGAAAAAACAACCACAGCTGGCCTTTAACAACTTCCTTCTCTTTCCAGGAAGACAAGTGTTTCACACGCTCTGACAGACGTTGCTTTTCCACGGCAGGACAAACCAGCCAAGGTTCCTGCAAAATACAAACAGCTCAGCAAAGAGAGTTCAGAATTAATGGTAATGAAGAGCAGGTTCGAGGACTGCAGGGGCAGCAGTGGTGACTTCTGCGAGGCGATCAGCTCCAAGGGGTTTCATTTCCCCGCCTTTTGTCCCCCATCCAGAGCCGCCCATAGCAGGTTCCAGGGACACCTGGAAGAGCAGCATCGATTTTCACCCCCGGAAGAAGCCTCTGTTTCAAGAGTAACCCCTTACCAGGCGGAAGAGGCAGACACCACGTTCCTGCCCAAGCCCTTTGCCTGACCATGCCTTTGGTTGCTGCATCCAGCCCCAGAGATGGCTCAGGAGCCCTTCGTTTCCCCGGTGTAATTAACACCAGTTCCACAGCCTGGCTCCGGCACACGATGGACGAGGTGTGAGGGTTTATGGCTCCAGGAACAGCTGGGCTCTGCATCCAGCAGCAGACAGGGAAACCCTGGCTCTTCCAGGGGGCATTTGTGCCTCACTGAAGTGGCTCCAGGGAAGTTTAGTCACTGCTAAGCGACCTCAGGTGCTACGGCTGCTGGAGCAAAATGGGGAGAAATTAAGGAGAGGCCTGGATTTGGGGGGTCAGAGGTGCAGGGCCATTAAATGAGTTCTACTCAGAAGGTGATCCCGAATTCAGAGGGAGCAAGGAGTTCCCCAGACTGCTGCCAGGGCTAGGATTCCGTGCTGTACGTTCCCACGTCCCCCCCCTCCACGCTCCGCCACCGCAGCCCCATCCAGCCTGTGCTCCCAGGTCGGGGGAGGAAATTGTCCCTAATCCCCGGCAGCCAGGGCGTGGGCTGGAGGCCAGGGGAGGAGAGGCACTGATGGGCAGAGCAGATGTTGCTGCAGGGGCTGCAGAAGGCGAGCCCGGGGCCAGGGCTGAGCAGGAGCGGTGCTGATCCAAGCGGGAACGAGAGAGGCGCGGGAGGTGCCACGGGGTGGGATTTGTGCTCCAGCTTCGCCTCAGGATGCACCTCCAGGAGAGCTCACCGAGGCTGCTCGTGCTCCCCGGGGATGGGGACGCACCTCCCTCCTGGGAATCTCCGTGAACCCAGGGCCTCCTGCCACTGGGAACTGGGCAAACTCCAGCAGACCCCCAAAAATCCACGGCCTCCGCTGGCCTGGCCTGTGCTTACGGCTCAGTCCGGGCTGGACATTTTCCTGAAAACTCCCACAAAGCCCAAAGAGGAGGAGAGAGGAGCAGTGCGAAAGCCTGGATATCTCCCACTCTCCCATGATGCAGCAAGTCAGGACTTTCACTGTGTGACCCACAGATGTGTATTCCCCAATTTTGGGTCCCATTGTGTGACCCACAGATGGGTATTCCCCAAATTTTAGGTACAATGCACTGAGCTAAAAGAGGTAGGAAGCTGGAAACCCCCTTCTTTTTCTTTGCTTTATTTGTTTTGCTTTCTATAGCCACCAAAATAATTGCATTTTTCTTTTAAACTCCATACCCAGACATTGGCCTTGCTTAAGATAAACCCAACGTGGGCAGCCTATGGCCGAGGGAAGCAGCCTGGGATAGTGGGAGGTGTCCCTGCCCATGGCAGGGGGTGGAATGGGATGAGCTTTAAGGTCCCTCCCAACCCAAACCATTCCGTGATTCTATGATCTTGTGATTAAAAAAAAAATGGTAACAAACATAACAAAAATGAAGTGATCAGAATGAAGATCGACCAAAAGACCAGAAAGGAGGATAAAGGTTGCAGCTGCAGCGAGGAAAAACTTTAGAAGAGCCATTTATTTTCCATGACAGAGCACATTGCCCAAATCAACCATTAATCACCACAGGAAAAGAGTTCAGCTGAGGGTTCTCCCCCAGGAGGGTGGACCAACGGGGTCAAAACCTCTGCTTTTGGGCTTTGCAGAGGTTCCTCACCAAGAAGAGACAGCTTGAACCTCTTCATTGCGATGATTTCATTTTAAAATATCCCGGGAAGTCATTTAGATGTGAACAAGCCATGGAAAATGTTAGCCTGCTGGAGGACTTGGGAGAAAGACAACTGAAAACAGAAGTGAGAAACGGGGAAGTTTCAGACTGTGGCTGCAACACCGCACCATCAAGGGATTTTTTTTTTTTTAACATTATTATTATTATTGCTACTTAAAAAAGAATTTTACGAGCCGCAGCCAATAAGGTTTGGCCATTTTATTTTCCCAAGCCCCTGTGAAAATGAGCTTGAGCTCTCAGGAAAGAAGAAAAGCAGCCATGCCGCGACACGGGAAGGAATTTTGGTAGGGGCAGCGTGGACCTTCAGGAGCGTGAACTAAACCACGCTCTTGCTGCCCGAGCTGCCTCCGAAGCAGCTGTTAAAACACGCTGGAAGATATCAAAGCAGCTCTAATTAACTTCCTGCTTCAGCCCTACTTCAAAGTGTTTCTGAGAGTTCTCAACCCCGAGCTTGTGCAGGGCAGTTTCTGAAGGAGAGCGGTTTGGGGCTCCTTCGCCGCCGCCTCCAAACGTGCTTGAGATTCCCCAGTGTCTGGTTTTGTTTAAAAAGTGGGCAGAAAAGGTTTCATCCCTAAACCACTTTAACACAGGGCACCACACGTCACAGGGGAGGAAAGCAGCAAAGCCCCAAATCAGTCGAGCCCTTCCCTGAGCCATCACCTACCCATGGATGGTCCAGTCTGGCCCTTCCCAGTAACGCTGCCTCGGCATTCCGACTCCATTTTACCTGCAAAGCTCAAAGCAGTTTGGGGGATTGTCCACTTAGAGTCACGGAATCCCAGGATGGCGTGGGTTGGAATGCACCCTAAAGACCCAAAGTTCCAGCCCTGGCACGGGCAGGGACACCTCCCACTGTCCCAGGGTGCTCCCTGTGCAGCCCAGCCTGGGACAGATCCAGGGGCAGCCACAATTCCTTGCAGTGCCTTTGCTCACCCAGGGCCACCTCAGGCTCTGGAATGATGCTGAGTTTTGATCCAATCTCATTTTTTTTTCCCCCCAGTCTTGAGACACATGCTCCTCTGTTTATTTACCCGTTTGTTTTTGATCTTTTTTTCCTGCTCCAAGAGACATTTTCCCACACATCCACGTCTGCCTCCACTCTGACACACCAGCATCTCCATCACCATCCGCTTAAACTGCAAGGAGAGCAGTAATAGATTCCTCCTGTCCCTGCCTGCAGCTCTGCCTCGCTCCAGCCCCATCCCACACCACTCAGACCTACACAAAACCTTGCCACGCTTTGTTTGAAACTTTTTATTCCCAGAAAAAAACCCCAAAAAACAAACAAAAAACTTGTCACGGCCAGAAATAGAACATTTTTCCGCTCCGAAGAACAAGCAGCAGCATTCCTGGGAATTCAGACAAATAGCGTTGGTCAGGAGGCGTCTCACAGACACCAGTGACATCCCCGAGCTGCTCTGGTCTCCTGCGAGGAGGGAAAGTGTTTGGGATCCCTCTGCTCCCACTCTGCGGGATGGAATCAGAAGTGACGAGCCTGTTTCTGCCTCGTGCTCCATGGGAAGGGGTGGCTGCTCTCCACAGGGACTTTTTAATTTATGGGGTTTTTTAATTTTAAAGAGAAAATATCTCCTGACTAAAATTGGACGCTGTTTAGAGCACGAGCCTTCACTGAGCACCACCACCAGCTCGGATATTTTCACCAAGGGCTGCATTTTTGATTTCCTGTTAGGTTATAGACAGTATTTCACCTGGCTGTAAGCAACACAAGTTACCTGTACCAGTGATTGTACATATAACAGTGAATAAAATTGCATATCATTGTGAAACCGTGGTCAGTGGTTTGGGGAGAGGAGACACTCAGGGAAATTTTCGGAGAGCTTAAAATACCCAATTGGATCACCGTAGGTCCCTTCCAACTGAAAGTACTCAGTTCCAGTCAGTCACAAATCACCCAGTTTGGGTTTCACTGGGAGCTGCTCTCAGTTTCATTGAATTTCTTTAGCACCACGGGCTTGGGTTACATCAAGGCTAACAGGGAGCTCCGTTTTCAGAGACATCTGCAGTGTTTTGGGAGCCTTTAGGCTCTTTTCTGAGAGGGAGAGGAAGGGCAAATCCCAAATTTCACCGACCCTCAGCCACACTGAAATCCCTCCGGGCAGACTTGGGTGCTCGGGAGCTGTACTGGAGACTTCATGGCTGGAATGTGGGAAACCTCTGGCGTGATTTTGGGCAGAGCATCACCAGCACGTGGCACAAACATCCCACAGCAAAAGCCTCCCCTGGCAGCTGGGTCCGGGGGTAAAGGGGCACAGCCTCTAACCCAGGTGTGGGGGAGAGCTCCCACCTCCGAGCGCTGCCGCATCCCCAGGGCAGGAGCAGGCTTGGAAACCGCATCCCTCAGCAGGAGAGCTCCGTGTGGCTCAAGCAGCCGTGCCTGGATGAGCCGCTGTGATTTCCAGCGGCAGCAGGTCCCCTCAGGCCACTCCATGGGATTTAATTCCCCAATAATCTCCTGCCGCATCAGCTCCCAGCCCTGCGGCTGCGGACGCTGCTCTGCCTGCCCGCACACCCCGGTCCCTCCTCATCTGAACTGAATCGGGAATAAAAAGTGTACTCCTGGCCCTCTCTGGGAGGTGAAAACACCTCCAAATACCTCCTGGAAAGATCTCCATTTACTGGGGGAGAAAAAAGTTTCCTATTCTATTCAACAGACTTGTGGGCAGATTTTACAGCACAGCCCGGAAGCTCGCTGCTACTAAACTCAACAGGTGAGGAATCTTTCCAGCTCAGGATTTATTTTTCTTTTGATGGGGGAAGAAAAAAAAAATCACTGATTTGGCAGCAGTTTCTCATGGGAAAACATCCATTTGAACAGGGATTTTCTGTGCAAGCAGCGGGGTCATCGACAGAGTGTCACAGGGAGAAGAGGGCAGGAGGGAGAGCAAAATAATTTGGTTCAGGGCACTTACTTAGGGTCTAACTCATTGAACTATTAATAATTATTTGCTACCAGGAAGCCAGCTAAATCAGAGAAGCAGGGAAAACTGCAAAGGGGAAGATGGGAAGGTGGAGAGGATGCCAGGCCTCGGGAACAAAACACACACCCTGCGGTGGGAGATCAGCCGCAGCGGGAAGTGGCTTCGCTCTTTGGCCTCTGCTGCCACACCAAGAAGGACAAACCCTGTGCTCACCAGGCACGTCCACGGAGGAGAGAGCCAGGCCATTTCCTATGGATTTAGGATTTACTGTGGATCAGCACAGGTTTGAGGTCCACAGGCACTGGATTCAACCTCAGGCTTTGGAGGAGGCTCCTGCTGTGAAAGCCCTTGGATGAAAGCCAGGTCTCTGCCACCTCCAGGCTGAAATGCTCCAATATCAGCATATTTTGCCTCAGGAAATTAGAGAAAAAACCTTTAAAGAGATGCTGTAGCTCACCCTGAGGGTGCAGCTCCAGCTGGGGGAGGCTGAGCAGGTCAGATCACAGGGGTGCAGCTGATCACAACCCCAAAGGGATAAATATCGACACGAGGAGAGCGAGAGCAGCACACGGGGCACCAAGTGGCTCTGCTTTCTTTCATTTGTGCTACAAAGGCTGAAGGAAAAGAGGCTCTATGAGACCACAGCTCAACCTGCGCTGCGCACGGCAGGGCCGAGGCACAAATCAGAGCGGGGACCACATCAGCTCGTGGTGAAAGACCACAGATCAGATAAAACGTCAGCTTCTGGCAGCTACTGGGACAGAAAAACAAGCTGGGGCCCTGGTGAGACCGAAGTGTCAAGGGACTGTAGCCTGTGCACACCCCGTTTGCCAGGGCACTGGGCACCTCTAAGGACACGGAGAGGAAAATCCTCACTTGGCAGCTGAGAACGGAGCACAAACATCACCCCTGTTTGAGACACCCCTGGCAGGGGGGAATTAACCCTTCCCCAGCCACCTGCACAGTGCCACAGCCACACCTTGGTCCCAGGCCACCAGCACCCAGTGGCCCCCAGCAAGCAAAGGGAATAAAAGCCTGGATCACCTCACAAATGCAGCAAAGAGGGAGAAAACAGGCGAGGACCGACCGTCACGTGAGGTAAAGAATCGTTCTGAGGCACGAGCACTGCTGAAGCAGCTCATTAATTCAAAGTGCTTGTTCAAGAGCACCCGTCTCCCAATTAAACTGCTTCATGGGCTTCAAAAAAAGGAAACACGTGCTGGAGATGCTGGAGATAGAAAGTGCTGACTTTGATCTCGTGACTTGAAACCCAACGCGCGGGCCAGAGAGGAAAAGCGCTTCAGCAGTGAGCGCCAGGCAGCGGGGACACGCACGGTGACACGGGCACCTGTGGCCATGGCCCACGCAGGGCTTGTGCCACCTAAAACCCCTGGGAGAGCCATCCCCGCCCCTGTCACCACCAGACCTCGGGTCACAAGGACGGTGACGCCAAACTGAGTGGCCCCGTGGGGAATGCAAAGCACGCACGGGTCCGGTGGCCCCAGCTGTGCCACGAGGGACGAGGGGAAATCAGCCCCGCTCCTAAAGGGGGATTCTGCACGGCACAGAGCTCTGGAGATGGCTTTCCTCTGGAAGTACGGCATTCAGGCCTGGGGACCTCAGCCTGGAGCTGTCTTTGCCAGAGATCTCCAGGAGGGCAAGCGAGGAGGAGGAGGAGGAGGGGGGTGGGGGGAGGAAGGAAGGACTGGCCTTCCGCTGCCTCTTCCAGCACAAGCGCTCGGAGTGGCGGCTGAATTCAGGAGATGTTCCCTCACTTCCCCACAGCCCCTCTGAAACCCCCCATCCGAAGAGGCAGAGGATGCCAAGAGCCTGTGCATCAGTTTGAGGGGAAAGGGGAGCAGTGCCTGGAGGATGAATGTGTTGGAGGTTGCACACAAACCACTCCAGGCTCAGGAAGCCCCTGGCCACCGGCTGGTTCTGGTGAGGGGCTGGTCTCGGATGTGCATCTACTCAGCCCTGAACAGTCACCTCCAGCCGCAGGGCAGGACACCCATTTCGGTGAGCCAGAAGCCCGAGCAATTGTGCAGAAGCACAGATGTACATTCAAGCTGTCACTCTTACGTTTGTAAGGTTTTACAGCAAGACGCTGAGCTAAATAAAACCACAAAACCAACCACCCAAAGCAGGTAGTCAGCTGTGGGCCGTTCAGTTCCTCTCCTTCAGGTTTTCCTCAGATGCTGTTCTGTGGACGTGCAGCTCCTTTTACCTCCCTCACACCTCCTTGTCCAGACTTCTCACCTCTCCTCTTGCCTTCCCTTCTCCCTGCAGTTAAGCCAAGATTGCTTTGTCTGAAGGGCTTCAGCTCTTGGAAAACTCAGGAGGCATTAATCAAACTCTCTATTGTGTAACTGTTTCCATCACTGAGTTGCATCTGGTCCCCAAGGTCTCTTAATTCTTCATTAAGAAAGTGCTCCATGTGGAAAGAGGCGAGAGAGGACTTGGGCAGCACTTCACAGGCTCTGTGCGCACGGTTCTGCACGGCTGGAAACGAATCCCTGCCGCCCCACAAACAGATGTGCAGAGGAGCCCAGCACCCAGGGCTCTGTCACAAGGAAGGGACACAGCAGCAGCAGCAGCAGCAGCAGCAGGGCCACCTCTGAGCCACCTCGGCGGCAGGGTGACGGGGAGGAGTCACCAGAGCTGCAGGTACTGAGCAGCAAAGCGAGAGCACACAAGTGCCTGACCCCTGAGCACCGCGCCGGGGCTGGAACCGCGCAGGACCAGCCCAGCTCCCGTGCAAGTGCTGCAGGAAGTGGGCTGCTCTGTGAACAGCTCAGCCACAGATGGGCACCGTGCTCCATCCCAAAAAGGTCATGAACTCCGTCAGAAAAGCGCTCCTTTCAAAGGGGAGGCAGGTACTGAAGAGAGGACATCAGGTCACGGCCACTAACACGCCAAAAGCACACCTTGAGCACCCTGACACGAACAGGTAATGGGGTTCTGGGCAGCACTTCTTGGCCAGCTGATGCCACAGCACCTGCATGGAGGTGAAGGTGCTGCCACAGGGTCCCCAGCTGCTCTCAGAGGACTGTCCTGTGCTTCACCGATCCCCGGATGATTTCCTTTCCCAGCCGTGCTGCTTAACTCAGCCCCTCTTTGGCCGGTGGGAGTGACCCCAGGGCACATCCACCTCCCCCTTAACTCAGCCCCTCTTTGGCCGGTGGGAGTGACCCCAGGGCACATGCACCTCCCCGTGCTGCACCTGCCCACCTCCATGCCAGGGCCCACCTCAGGGGGAGCCTGAGGCTGTGCCCACCCATCCACCTCCTGCTGTTGCGAACACGTTGTGAAATCCCTAAAAAACAAACCCTACCTTCCCAGAAGGGCCTGAAGTGCTGCCCTTGCACTGCTCTGAACCAAAGTGATCGAAACTTCCTACTCTGAAGATTTTTTGCTATGAGGACAGGGAAGAAGAGGGATGAGGATGGATGGAGAGGGAAAACCTCTGCAAAGCACACAAACCTGAGCAAGCTCCTGATCCCAGGCTGGGACCTTCACCGACGGGTTCTTGTGCAAAGCTTTTCCTTCCTTTCAGCACAAAAGAGACCAATTAGAAGCCAAGAGGATGGACAAGCTGAGGTAAAAATAATGCCAACCCTCCTATTTGGCTTTCCATCATTGCTCTGTGTGTCTCAGCTCAGTGGTTCCCAGCTGCCTGCAGCCCTTTCCCTTTCCTGGGGGGCTGCAGCTGCTCCAGGAAGCCTCCGAGCCCCCAGCCCTCCCCACAGGCCTCAGCTGCAGGCTGGTTTGAAGGGTGCCCACCTGTGAGGGAGGGCTGAGCCCCACTGAACCTTCAGACACTCAAACACCACGGGCCAGAGCTGCTTTTCTGTACCCTCGGAGCTCGGGAAAGATCCGTGTCCTTCCCAAGTGCTGATATTCAGGGAAGAGGAATAACTCCTTCTTGTGCTGGGGAGTGGATGTTATCAGTCTCCCCTCACTGCTGCGTGTTCTTTACCATCCTCCAACGCAAATTCCAACGTTTTCCTAAGCTGGTTGCAGTCCCAACTCCAGTCTGGAGCTGTCAGCCCTCCTGTTTCCATAGTTTCAAACACTTTTTAAAGCAAAGGATCCCCAAGCCAACCTCTCAAACGCATCTCCCGCCCTCCAGATGCCTCTCAGACACCTCTCATCAGCTGTTTCATCCCATCCTTGCAAAACCCCAGCAACTCTGTATAAACATGTGCCATCACCCCTTTCCTCACAAGTTCCATGCCTCCACCCACGAGGTTTCTCTCTCCCGTTACCAAACCCTGCTTTACATTAAAGCCTTTGCCGCCTTCTCCTCCAAAGTCATTAATTTCCATTTAAAAGGCTCATTCCTGCGCAGATTTCCATGACAGAATCCTTCCCGTTTCCTTCTGCCATTTTCCTCCTGCCACAGAAACGTCCCAGAGGATGGGGCAGCCCTGAACTCTCTCTCCAGGGGGCTGGAATTCCTCAGTCCAGCATTTCCCAGCTGCTTTCAGCCTCTTCCAAACCCCACACAGCATCCACACCACAATTATTTTGTCAAAGGCCGAAAAGTAGGGCCTGTAGGGCCTTCAGACCAGTCGGGCCTGAAGCAGCCTGGATGATACAAAGGGCATTTTAAAGCACAGAGCTCAGGCTCTGAAATATCCCCTTTTATCAGCTTAAAGCTCCTCTGTGAACAGGAGGTCACGAAGGCCAAGTGCCGCCTATCTCGGGGTTAGCAATGGGACACAAAGTAAATTACCAAGCACAGGAGCCCCCCAAAAGTAAAAATAAACCCCACTAAGCCCATTTTTTGTGTTTCTGTAGCCAGTACAGCCCGTACAGCAACACTTGCAGCTGGAAAGTGGTTCATTAGCAAGTGTTTTTATTCAGGTTGCTCATCACAAGTCCAGTCCATGTGCTCATCGTTCCCACCAGGACAAACACATCCAGGTTCGTGCAGAGCACCAGGAGCTCACCAAGGCAAACACATCTGCTGAACTTGCACAGCCCTGACGTTTCTCAGAGCTGTTCTTTCTTAAAAAAAAAAATTTAAAAGCAACCTAAAAGCGTTTCTCCTTGCTGTGCCTTCAGACTAAATCTTGGTATAAAAAACCAACCAAACAAAAAAAAAACCAGGCAGAAAATAATTACCTGTCCTACAATGCAATACAGAGCAGTGGCTGAGAAGTTTGAAAGCACAGAAGAGAAGTGGAAAATGAGAAGAAACACATGGAAAAGCCCTGAAATGTCGTTAAGAAAGACCAGCTAGAAAAAGTCTCCAAGAACAGGGAGCAAAAGGCAAAGAAAACAAGTAAGGGTTCTTATTTCAGTGGGCCCATCCGTTCAAAATAAAGGGATTTTCTCGTCTGCCTAGCACAGGATTGTATGGGGGAAAAAAAAGAGCAGAATTACCAGGGACAGGTGTGGAAAGGTGGGGTTTGAGAGGATACCCAAGACTGAGGGTGAGAAGAAGCCAGAGAACCAATTCGTGCTCTGGCTTTGAACGGACACTGAGCTGACTCCTTATTTGACCTCCCTCCCTCCGTATCAAGTCTCAGTCTATAGGAATGGTTTGTTGGGCTTCCCTTTCTCAGTCCAGCTCCCAGGGCACCCAGGTCACCTCAGGGGATCTGGTCAGTCCAACACAAACATCATCACTGGCAGGCACTGTCACTCCTTCCAGAGCCAACCAACTGCAGCAAAAGCAGCTTAAAATTCTCCTCCCAACATCATTCCTTCTTAAAAGAGCGCAATGTGTAACTCTGCTGCAGCTTGAAAAGAAGACACAATGAATTATTAACCACCCTCCGTGGCTGCCTGGAAAGGGACCTGAACGAGCTGAGCTGCTGCTCCTGCTGATGCCAGAGGCTGGGAAAGCTGAGCTGGAGAGGGCTCAGGGGACATGGAAACCACAGGTGTGGGGATGCAGCACAGGGACTGTCCTCTGTGCTGGCACCCAGCACCTCCCTGGGAAGCTCCGTCACCACATTGGTCACCAGAGTGGAAAAAAAAGAGTATTTTTGCCTAGAAACCACCTTTAGCTGCTGAGGGCTGGGCCATGGGACTTCCAGTCAACGGGACAAGGGTGTGAAAGTCAAATACAATCCTCTGCCCACAGTGCTTCTCAGCTGGCTCCAGAGCAGAAGCCAAGCCCCAATGTCCAGCCTGGCCTTGGACACTGCCAGGGATCCAGGGGCAGCCACAGCTGCTCTGGGCACCCTGTGCCAGGGCCTGCCCACCCTCCCAGGGAACAATTCCTTCCCAATATCCCATCCATCCCTGCCCTCTGGCACTGGGAAGCCATTCCCTGTGTCCTGTCCCTCCATCCCTTGTCCCCAGTCCCTCTCCATCCTTCCTGCAGCTCTTCAGGCACTGAGGACAGGCACCTTCCCGTGTTGTTTAATGCCCCGGGAGGTGCCCCTGCCCCTCACCAGGTTTGATATCCCTGCACTTCCAGTTCCAAACCTCTGGAACACACCGGGCTTTGGAGCTGCAGCTCCCTCAAAATCCCTGGGTGTGCAAGGAGCACCCTTAGCTCCAAGCACCCCACTCCAAATTCCACAGCTTCACGAGCACAACATTTCAGCTGTTTGCTGGGCTCAGAACACTGCAATAAAACACCCACACAGTGACAAGAATGAGACTTTAATCAGTTTTAAGTGGAGTTTTAACACTAAGAGATAAAGGGCTGTTAAACACAATAACAAACGGACATCTGATTTGTATGAGGCATTATCCTGTACATGTCATACTTGGTTTTTGTGTATTCTCAGTTACACACAGAGCCACTGTTGCACAGCACAATAGTATTTGAAGAGGCTGAATCAGAGTAAGGCTGCTTAACAGACTGATTTTTTTTTTTTCTTTTAGTATCTATATATATATATGCTATATGAAAACAGACTGGAAATTTGAACCGGCAGAGAAAGGCAGCTCTGCCAAACGCTGCAGTTGGAGCCCCTTTTAGTGCACAGTCCCACCCCATCCATCTGCATGCACGACACTTTCCAACAGTATTGAGAAGGTAAACGAGGCACTTCGTGGCAACCACAGGCATCGTTAACATATTGCACACATTTGCTAGGACTAAACATGGAACTTGCACACCAGCATCCTCTTTTTGGGTTATTTTAAGGGTTTGTTTTTTGAATTTGGAAAGCTGATTTTGATGCTGCATGTAAACTCCACTTCAGCTCACAATGTGTGCCCTGGGGAGGAAGCTGGAGGCCGATTTGCACAGCTGCCCTGGAGGAGCTGTGGCAAAGATTTTCACTGGGGCTGCCCGAGCCCAGGGGATGCTTCAGGACCTAAAGAGTGAAGCTCTTCCCAAAGTGATGCCTTCGAGTAGTTTCAGACGTGTAAGCTCTTGCACATCCCAACAGGCTGAAGCATACAGTCAGGAAACTCAAGGAAAGATTACCTACAGAATGCAGCTCAAGCTAATTAAGAATACTGTCATAAATAAAGTTTTAATAAGGACTCAAAAACCTTTCAGTCATAGCAATTCTTGTCAACTTCTATGGGGGTGGTAACTGAAATAAAGTATAGGAGAGTATGTATAATATATATTTATATATATAATATATATATAATGCCATTTTTCCATTTCCAATGACTACACCATAAAATGTAAGCAAGGCTTCTCAAAGACGTCGAAACATTAAAAAAAAAACAAAACCAAAAAAATGCGAAACCCTCATTCCAACCTTCACATTCCAAAGGAAAAATAACAGTGCAAAAGCCCATCCTTGCGTCCTGATTCCCGATCCGGCGTCACCGACTGGAACTGCACCATCCAATCCTGATTATCCAAAGTGGGACACGCAGCAGTGCCAAGATCCCAATACTATCCAAGCAGGAACAGTTGGGTTTATTAAGCCAACACAACTTTCAACTGTTATAAACCAGACAGGGTGAAACACGATTGGAAGGGTAAGAGTTAAAATTCCTGTTCCCAAGGGAAAACCACCTCCTGCTTGTCACAATGAGCACTGAACCTTGATCCATAAAGTCTAATTAAACCTGTAAGTCAGAACGCATTACCAGCTTTGTTAGAAGTTAGAATCATGAATCTGAGGAGCAGAATTGACCAACAGAAACCAGACAAGAAAATCTAAAAAAAAAAAAAAAAAAAAAGCCCTTTACACCTTGGTTTACCAATTGTAATTAGTGGAAGTCCTGCCTTGTCTCGTTCAAATTCCAACCATTAATGCTGCTGCACAGGGCTCTGACAGATCCCATTCACAATTCTGGCTGAGAACACAGCTCATCAACTTCCATGTCAGCACCGAGAAGTTAATTAAGCAGGGGGATGTGTGTACATCCTAAAATAAGCATCAATTTGGGGTCAGCTGTTCATGGCCCACTTCGAGGGGCCCATTTTGGCAGTGACTTCGCATCTGGATGCACCAGCAGCTGGACTCCTGAGGCACCTCAGGCTGGGCATCACAACTGCCCAGCAGAAGCCAACCTCGAGCCCTGCCCTTGGCTGTGTCCCTAGGAACAGATAATCCAACACTGCCACTTGGTTCAGAAAACCAATTTGTTGGGTGGTTTGTGGGGTTGTTGTTCATAGCAATGTCTTTGGGACAAGTTCTGCTTTTTAATCTTCATTTACGCAGCGTCGAGAATTGACTGCAACACTGCTTTCCTCTCTCTGGGGCGTAATGTCCGTTTTTTGAACATTGCAGGTAATGAGTATTCAAGTAAAATTCCCTAACAGTTAATGACATTTAAAAAAAAAAAAAAAAAAAGTGTGCAAAACTGCAAAACTCATTGTAATAGAATGTGTAAGGTCAAAGGGGTGGAACGGCTGACAGAGGTTTGATTGAATAAATGCATCAGAAATCTTCAAAACAAACACTAACCTGGAGAATCTCCAATGACATTTCCTGTGCACCATTACAAAATCTTTTTATATTCATGAGAGAGAGAGAGAGAGAAAAAAAAGCTTGCAAGGCAGCACATGAAGTATTCACAGCAGGAATATGATTGAAAAACTACTAATATAAATGTAAGATGTTGACTGATGTTTTTGCACTAAGAGCATCTGACTTTTAGCACTGGCCTTGATTACACAGGAGATGGAGCAGCCATTACAATTCAGAAAAAAACCCCAATAAATCATTGTCAAATTTCAGAACCATTTTTGTTTCAAGCTCTTACTTTAGTTGATAGCCTCCACATTTGTATGGTTAAGTCATTGTTGCTGTGTTTCCTTTTGTTTTTTGTTTTGTTTCTCGTGACCCCAATTCCTTGTCTCCCTTCATTTTGCGGGTCTGGCGGGTGTCGTGAAGGTTCATTCCTGTACCCCTAGACAGAATCACTCCCTCTAGCTGCCTTTTCTAGCACCATTACACTTAAAAAAAATGAAAAATGCACAAACAACAAGCAGTGACAGCGGCGACTCCTCACCCATTGTCCCGGATGAATTAGGGCAGCATGCTGAGGAAAGGTGCATGGAACAGCCGGATATGGTACACAGGCCACGCTCCTTTCCGAGCATCACCTTCCAGCCCCATCCAAAAAACATGCATTAGAATGTAGGAAAAAACCTTCTAGAAACATCTCTTAGCCAACTGCAGACTTTTCTGTTGCCACACGAGTGCAAAAAAAGGGGCAGGATGTGAACCTGTAAATATTTTTTTTTTTTCTTTCGGTTTTTGAAACTTCGTTTGGTGACAGAACACAAAAGGAAAATTCCTACGCATACACATTAGGTCTGTCTCCACTTTTATAAAACTGGAATAAAATGGGAAAGTGCCATGTTTATAGTTCCTAATTGAAGTTTTAATGTCCTTTGACACAAAAAGGTATATACATATAAGAGCTACGTAACCTTTCTTTTTCCCCCCCGACTGGACAAGTGTCAAACCCTGTAGATTTATAGGGCAAAACAAGATTGGTCAGGAAAGAATTGTTCCTATAATTGGTAATCTGACACTATGTCCTTTTGCCATTTAGAAAGGTCCTTTTTTTTTTTCAGTTTATTCAAGTTTGTCTCTCTTCATGGTTGGTTCTTTTTGTATGGTTTTTTTTTTATCTCTGATAAAAAAAATATTCAGACTTTTGTAATCTGCGTATGCTGATCTTCATCAAAAGGTTCATTCTCTGGATCAGAGTCAGTGGTGTCAGAGTATCTATAATGATCAGGTTCATTGTCACTAACATCTGGTGTTACAGAAGTTGAACTGCTAGCCTCTGGGTTTGATGGCTCTTCTACTGTTTTTGTGAAAAATAGCTTCACCTGGGGAAGGAAAAAACAACATTTAAAAAGGGAACCTGGATTTCAACTGAGCACAGGCAACAAAGCAATTGTGAACAGCGCAGCTCCTTCACCACCCTGAGTCACAGCAGTGCTCCTCTCTCCAGAGAGAGGTTTGCCAGCCTCTCAGTACCACCCCTGGCAAAACAAAGCCCTGGCAAAGCAGCAGGATTTTCCAGCCCAGCTGCAGGAGCTGTGTCTGGCTCAGTGCTCAGGTGCTCCTGAGCTGCAGCAGCAGGACATCCCAGCACAGCAGGCCATGCCACCACCTCCCAGAGCACCAGGAGATTACAGCCAGAGTGCACAGGACTGAACAAAACACCCTCTGATGGGTGACTCGTGTGTGGGAAGTCTGATCCAAGCAATGCTCCAAGCAGCTACGACCATTACCTTCAAACCAGCACTGGCTCATCTTTTATGAGCAAGTTAGAAAATGCTGAAATTCCTACAAATGCCTTTTTCATGTTTAAAACACTGCTGGCAATGGCTCATATTCCTCAAAGCTGAACTGCCAGGGTAAGGTTTGCCCAGAATCACACACAGCTGGGTTGAAGGCACCTCTGGAGATGATCCAGTCCAACCCCTGCCCAGGCAGGGTCACCTGGAGCAGGTGACACAGGAGCACTGCCAGGTGGGCTTGGAATGTCTCCAGAGAGGGAGACTCCAGCCCCCTCTGGGCAGCTGTTCCAGGGCTCGGCCACCCTCATGGAAAGAAGTTCTTCCTCATGTTGAGGTGGAACTCGTTGTGTTTTAGTTTATGGCCTTTGCTTCTCATCCTGTCATTGAACAGAGCCTGGCACCCTCCCCTGGAGGGATTTGTGTGGATTGACGGGATCCCCTCCCAGCCTTCCCTTCTCCAGCCTGACCAGGCCCAGCTCCCGCAGCCTCTCCTCATCAGGGAGATGCTCCAGACCCCAAATCAGCCTTGTGGCCCCCTCTGCTTCCCATGAAACAGGCACTGCTGCAAATCAGCTCAGGAGTTCCGTGTGTCCAGCCCAGAGCTCCAGCAATGCAGCTGCACAGGGAAGATGCCACCTGGTCACCGGCTCTCCTACACCTCTGATAAACACCTGGAACAACCTGAACACTTCAACCCCAGCCTCCCAACGTCCATCAGCTCCCCAAAAAGCAGATAAAAAGCTCAAAGCTTTGCTAAGTGATGGAAATACCAACACATGAACTCGACTTCTACACAGCAGTTTCACAGGGTCCCTCCAAAGGCAAGACAAACAAATCATGCAGCTTTTCAGCTTTGTTCACACATAAAAACATACTGACCTTGAAGTTTGGAGAGAAATATCTGTTGGCTTTGTCTTTATTTGCTTTGTCTAGATCGTTTTTTGTTAATGTAAGGATTAAATATTCCTTATCATTATCTGAGCGCTCTGTACTGAAAATACCATCAAGTTCCTGATCTGCAACTAGACTTCCATTTTCTACTTTGTCTGAATTTTCATCCAGTCCTATGAAGAATGTATTTACCCAAAAGTGAAACATTTTGTCCTGGGGGAGGAAGAACACAGAAAACAAGCTTGCTTTAGTATTCACTAATGGCATGTTAATTAGACTGCTATCAGCATCTGGTCAAAAACAAATCTGAAATATCAGGCAAAACTTGGTTGGACAACAGTACATCATTTGTTACATTGCATGCAAAGACATTTTCACCACATCTTCTGGACAACACACAAAAATCTGCATTCATCAACCACAATTTTAACCAATTAAGCTTTTAGAAGTCACTCATCGAGAGCTGGGCTTAAAACTATCATACCTGCACTAAAAGCAGATGATAATAAATTCAATAAACTAAAACTTGCAATCACGAGGCATAAACAGATTTTTTTTTTGCTCACACCTTGCCAAGCAATCCCTAAACCCAGCAGAGGCAACATGTGTGAACCAGCTGAGGTGAGTAATACTGAATCTCCCCTGTAACAGAGAGCTTTTCTTACTTTTATACAGAAATAGCAACAACTGAGCAAAACCACAAATCCACTTGTTTAGTCATGGATTCACTGCTGCTGTGCTGAGATGCTGTGCCCCAGGCAGCCCTTAGCTGAGCAGCACCCAGGCAGGGCAGCCCCAGTGCCTGCTGCCCTGCCACTCCGCAGGAAGGAAGTCTTCAGGGAGCAGTGACGGCTGAAGGACGCTGAGCTGAAGCAGAACTGGACAGACGAGCATCAGCAGTTTGATTCTCCACTGTGCCACGAGGCAGCACACCCCTGTATCAGAGATCCTGGAGGCTCTGCAGAAGCAGCTTTCTGCCAGCCAAGGGCTGATGTTTCCAAGGTCAGCTCTCCTTGGCAGGCTGGCCCTGACTCGCACACCAGGCACCTCTCCATCTGACCCTGAGCTACAGACAAAATCTTCTGTTTGCCTCTGATTTGGCTTCTCAGGCCAAAGATCCCAGATGCAAATGGCCAGTTCTTCCCACAACGGTCAGTATTCCTGCATTCCTGCTGAAGCTGCAGGGAAAGTAACCCATTCCAGAAGCTAACATTCCTCGGTATTACACAGGACCAGAACACAAACTCACTCCTTCTGAGCTAACCTACATATTTTGGTTTACCAGGGAGATCTAACTCCAATTTCTTACTGGAAAAATCCCTGCCCTATCTTCCTATTCATCCCTGCTGGTAAGGAAGCAGGGGGAACTCAGAGGTGGAACAGAAGTGGTTGCAGTGCGTGTGACACGAGCAGGCCTCCTGCTGAAGGCAGTTTGGCAGCAGCAAAATACCACAGCACTTTCCTGAGCTGGTGAGAAGAGGGCAGGGAGGAGTTGGACTACTGCTTAACTCACACTCATCCTCCTCACTAATTTATTCAAACAAGAGACCAGGAATCCAGAAGTGTCCCTCTGCACCAAAGGTCACACTGATTTTCAGTATTTTAGGCAAAGCCTACAAAACCACTTCCAGCTTGTCTGCATTTCTGCAACCTGAGAGTCCCCCAACCTGCGAGGAAGGGCAACAACCAAAGAAAGCTAAAAATCCAGCCAGGAACACGTCTGGTAGTGGAGTTCCCCACTTCCCCACGTGCCTCTCCCCAGCCCTTTGGGGATCAAGTTCATCTAGCAAATGCACATGCTGTAATTAAGAGTTGTCAGAGGAGTCTAACAGATGCTTCCCACTGCCACTGAGTCTCTTCAAGCCATCCCATCTCTGAAGAAGCCTTGTTGGAGCCCATCCACGGCAGGCAACAGTTGGCAGGTTCTTGCCAGGCCCTGCTCACACACTTCACACCCTCCTCTTTCCCCAGGAACAGCCTCAGAAATGCCCTGCCTGGGTCTGGAAGTGGAGGGTGAATATCCTGGGTTCACTCTGCTGATCTCTCCCCCAAAGGAAGAGGCAGCATACAAAATCCCTGCAAAGACATCCTCAGGTTACCCCCATCCAGGCTCCTCACCCACAGTGAGTCCCTCAGAAGAGAATCCAGGGACATGAGATGTTTACTCCTGCTCAAACCAAAGGACCTGCTCAGGGCAAAACAGAGACAAGCATCAGCTTTCCTGCTGAAAACCGCTCTGGTGCTGGTCCCCAGTGCCACCTGTGTCAGCTCCAGGGAGGGGAGGACACACTGCAGGGGATGGATGGAGGGAGGGATGGAGGGATGGATGGATGGATGGCTCCTGTCACCAGTGGGGAAAGCAGAGCCAAAGAAACGGAGGCCACTGGATGGGAATCAATGCCAGCAGAAGCAGAAGGCAGTTTTGTTGTGCCCTGCCTTCAGCTCCACGAGGTGGAGAAGCAGGAAGGATTTAGTTGGCACTTTAGGGCCTGGGGGGGACTCAGCTGCAGTGACAGGGGCTGACAGACAACAAGCCTCTCACTAGACAGCTTTTAATCTGTGTTCCTTGGGATAAATTTGCAGAGGTCTTCAGGGACTCAAACTAAACAATACAACTCAGCTGAGCTGGTCATTTCTCCTTTTATCTCCCTCCAGCATTTTAAAGCAAGTTATTTTCCTTTCCTTCCCACTACACAACTTAATTAGCCTAATAAACGGAGTTCATGGGTCTTGGAACATGGCACGGCCACTCAGACTGAGGGAAGACTTGGTCTTGGAATTAGCTCTTAAGCCTGATAACTGTGCCACTGTTTTCACTGAAGAGCAAGTCCATTATTCAAAGTAAGGATTCAGCTAAAGCATCAGGATCCAAGATATTTCATGGGAGACAAGGAAGAAAGATGATGTAATATGGGCCAAAGACAGGAATTTTAAAAATCAAGGCATGAACTGAACTCGGGCTTTATATAGCAAATCAAAATACCAGACCCAAGCGCTCACATAACACAAGTTAATGAATAGACTTCTGAAAAAAAAAAGTATTAGAGACTGTTTTTCAATGTGTTTTGCTTCACTTCCAGTTACATCACAGACATCTGTCTTAAAAAAAAATAAACCACAGATGTACTTCTTCCCATAACCAAATCTGTGCCATAAATCTCCAGTGCAGTATCAGATGAGACAGAGGCTGATTGAATCCCACACTTCTGACAAACAGTGCTTGTCCCTACCTCGTGCAGTTTCTCAGACTGACAGAAAAACACCCTCCACTCTAGAGCTGGTCTCTAACTGCAGACTGAGATCCAAATCCAAGATTCAGGCCACCAGTCAGGAGCTCCCGTTCCCTCCTGGGAGCTTAACTTTTGCAGAGAGATCCACAGGCACTCCCAGGCACTCTGCAGCACCTGCTGAGGGCTTTGGAGATGCTCTCCAAGAATGGAGATCGTGGTTCAGCCTGTTCCCTGGGCCTGCCTGATGGAACTTCCTGTACCATTTGCAGGTCAACACCCAGTCTTCTGACATTTTCAGAGTTCATTCCTCAGCATTTGCTGAACAGCAACTGCCCAAAGCCTTGTTGAACTCTACAGCAGAACTTATCTCGAGACTCGAGAGATGAAATGCAACTGCTCAAACAATGCTGTCAGCCCTCCTACGCTGGAGTCTGGGGAGAAAACACCACTGACTCTCACAAATTAAACCCACATCAACATTTTCCTCTCATCTGTACTGGGAGGACTCCCAAAAAAAGGTCTCCTTCACCCCCAGGCTCTGGAGGCAGGAGGATGAGGAGATCTCTGTATTATTTTTAAACAGACTCTCATTGAACCGAGTGATCTAAGGATACTCTGAAATACTTTCAGATTATCACGTCAACATCAATAACTGGAAGAAAAAGGCTTTGCAGAGATCCATGGAAGCAAAACTAGAGTGACTACAGCAGCAGTCTGAGATGGAGGAACAGTCAAGCTACAACGAAAAGCCATGCTCAAAAAAAAAAATCCCCCAAATTACTAACTTCTACCCATCAGAAATTCATACACAGTCACTGCACTTGAGCCTCAAGCCATTTTGTTCTCATGTGGGCATGCACTTCGTTCTTGAAAGGAAGCAGCTACAGCTCACTGAAGAAATAGTCTGAGAATAAAGTAAACAACTTGATTAGACAAGAAAAGACCAAGAGCTGTGGACTTCCTAACTGACACCAGGTGGCAGAAACTATGGAAAGACTGAAACTTTTCCAAGGCAGTCAGCCCTGTACCAACATCCCAGTGGCACCAATGATCCTGTGGCTGAGGTCAGCTCCCAAAAGCCACTGAATTTGCTTAAATTAACTTTTGCCATTAAAAGAAAGGACACGTGGCTGCTTTAAATCTCACACTGACTCTGCAACATTAGGTGTTTAAAGTCATTTGGGCATTCAGGTTTGGTCTGGTTTATGCATAATTATTTTATCCAAAATGAGCCTGAGCAAAATAGAGGAGGGCCCTCCCTACAGAGAGGTCTGCAGATAATGCTGCTCTTCAAGGGATTAGGAAATCTGGAAGCAAGTACAGGTGAGGGAATCTGGGGCAGTTCAGCTGAGAGCAGTGTTACCAAACACCAAACCAGAGCCAGGGCAAAGAAGTTTTCTTCATCTCAGAGATGGGACACAGCCATTCTCCAGGCTGAGGCTCAGAATGGATCAGGAATTACATTTTTAATCGATCTTATTAGGACTTTTATGATGTTAAAGGTAAAATGCAGTCTGGTCAACATGTGATGTCTTTAAGACTTGTTTAGCTACCCATAATCTGCTAACAGAAAACCTTGGAAGAACAAGAACCAGTGACAGGCAACAGACTTGTAATTCCATTTTTCATAAAGCTGGTGAATAAACCAGAATCTCTGAAAGGTAAGATGCTGTTACTCCTAACTGTGCTGTTTCCTCATGAATTAGGAGATCACTGCATAAAGGGATCTTTAAAATACAAGTGTCCCCCATGGAAGGCCTTCACTTTTGGGGTTTTGAGTGAAAGCTGTGTAGTCAGTTGATGTAGAAGAGGAACAGGCACAGATGTGAAACGCCTGGGCAGAGAAATGTGTTCAGTTTGAGCCAAGGTAGGCTTTTCTGTCCTCAATATTCCCCTTTGCCCTGTTCTCACCTTATTCACTTTATGCACCAACCTGTCCAAGCACCATGTGGAAGGATCAGCTCCTGTGTTTGCAGCAGAGCTAAGACAGGTGATCTTACCACAACTGTGGAACATGTCACACCTATTTTCCTCTCTCCTCCACTCATACTGAAAGCTGAGGCTATAAGACACTTGATTCAACAGATATTTCAGAGAGATTATCAAGGTTATTTTTTACTGTGTGATGAAGGGGCAGTTTACACATCAGAAAAGTCTGCAGGTGGGAAAAGAACCACATTCACCATTTCTTTGGCTCTACAAGGCCAGAAACACTGAAAAACTGAGCACCTCTGCACTATCTGTAATCCACAAAACCCAGACAAGTTTGAGTATTTGATAAGAACAGACAAAAAGGGGAAAAAAAAAAAAAAGTATGACCCAGCTACTCAGAAACTACAAAGATTCTTAAGAAACGAAACCACAATCTGACACCCTGAACTGAAACTCCAGCACAGTAACTCCCACTGCAGAAGCTCTGTGTGCTCGTGACGGACTCTCACTCACACAGTCTCTGCATCTCAGTGCTCTCCCCACAGGTAAAACAAATACAGGAGTTTGTTCCTGGGGCTACAGAGCCAAGATCCAGCAGCTGACCTGCACACTGGTATTCCAGGGATGGGCAGGGCAGCACAGCACTTCCCATCAGGCCTGTCTGCAAGCCATGTGGTACTGGAGATGGCAGAGAAACAACAAACTCAACAGTCCACACAGGGGAGAGAGCAGATAAAGCAGGACCTTGTCTCAGGTGTTGGGGTTTGCATCACCTCCTCCCTGCATCCCTCACGTTCAGCCCACACCACCCATCTGGCTGCTCCTCTAAAAGACTCTTCTCAAAACTGACTGCTGCGTGTTGCTGCTTTAAATGTCAATAACCTTGGCTTTAAAGGAGAATTTCTACTTTTAAAGTGCTTTGTTTTACCGTCTCTGTACTGCACATAACTGCAGTGACCAACTGAAAGATCTCATTGAACAGGCAGGGAAGGAAAGCAGTGCCACTAAGGAACTGTCCAGAAACTTCTGCAGACACCAGCACACGAACTGAGCTGGCTCACACCTGAGCAAGCCCACACAGCCGTGTGTGTGTGCGTGTTCACACAGAGCTGGCAGTGCAACCTGTGTGCACAGCTCTGAGGGGTGTCACCTCATCACTTCTTTGTCTCCTGAGCCACTCTAGCATTGCTTATTTTTATTAATTCCCTCACGGAATGCTCCCAAGTTTTCTAACCTCCATTCAACACAGAGTACCTACTCATGAGGAGTTGGAAGTAGCAAATACCAAGGTAGCTTTAATTAGCACAGTCTCATCCTCACCTTTCACTCTGGTAGATCCAAAGAGGCTCCACAAGCACCAGAACTGAAGAAACTCAGGGATTCAGCTTTAAGAACAGGCTGACTTTGGTTTCAAAGTAAGTCCTACATTAATTTTTTTCTCCACAACTGAGACCCTGATAAAATCCTCAGCTCTGAGTGAATTCTCTAAACCTCTCCTGTCAAGGCACTGCAGCTGGGAACAGAGAGGTGGTGGAAGAGACTGCAGAGATACTTTTACAAAGTGCGTGGGAACTCAATTATCCCAGAAATTCAGCTAAATTTGACAGATGGGTACAAATCAGCCAACAGCACAGACAGGATCTTCTGTGCCTGCTCAAACCTCAGGAAAATTTAGTGAAGAAAACAGCTGGAGTTAACTTGCTCAGTATGCAAGTCTATTTTTAGAAGGTGAATGTTTCTTCCTCAATTAGATTACTCACTACTACCCAAACGACTGCAATACAGATCCAGGATCATTTTTATCCAACCTTTGTACTTAATCCCACCGACTCCCAAAACATCCAGCTTTCATTTTGTGGTCAATTGGCTCCTTGGGAAAACCAGACATCAAAGAATTACATGCCGTGATTACGCATCCCTGAAGAATAACCAACATCCCAACCCTGCATCAGGGGCTGGCTTGACAACATTTTCCAGAAGAAAGCAAGGAAACCAACCTTTTTCAACATCTTGTTCTGTTTGTGGAAAAATTCCACTTTGATATCACCGCATACCGGCAAAGGTTGAGGGAATTCAAAGTACATGTACTTGTCTTCACGTCGTGAGGGTCCTGAAGGGGAGGTGAATATCTTTACCTTTAGCTGGTACACCACAAACTGGGGATCTGTGTGACAAAACAGAGTGTCACTTTGTCAGAGAAGCCTCACAAGTGTCAAAAAGCACAATACTGGTAGCAGAAACAACATCGTGAGCTACGATATTTTCAAAGTTAAATAAATTTCTATTAAGGGTTTAACACCACAGGAGACCAAACTTTGCCAGATGCCACTGGAAACAACCTCAAAGGTTTCTGTCCTTCATGGCAATACTTGCAGGCCACCAGGGAGTTCCTAAAACGCTATTTCTTTTTAATATAATGACTATAAAAAGTGACAAGTACTTGACTGTTCCTTGCATTTTGCCTCTCCTCTCTATTACACAGACCTCACTGAGGGGTTTTATTCTCTCTCACCTCTTCTTCCAGTTGTAGAGTGGCTGGTGAGGTCAGCATAAACTGACTTCTACCCTTCACAAGCAAGCAAAACCAAGGACAAAACGGAACATTAATACACAAAACCAACCAGCACCAACAGAGCCTAAGCTGCTCCTGTAAACCACCACCACCAGACAAGTGCCAGCCATGGCATAACTCCCCCAATTGAATCTGCAGGGGTAACACTGAAATTATGAGGGGTTTTTGGTCCACTTTAAGCCAAGTTGCTTTGCAAATGGCCAGACACCCCTGCAGAGCTGTGGGAGTCCCTACTAAACACATCCACGCTGTCCTGCTGAAGGGCCCAGCTATGAAACTGCTGCTTGCAGGCTCAGAGAATCCCCAGCATGGTCTGGGCTGGAAGGGATCTCAAAGCCCATCCAGTGCCACCCCTGCCATGGGCAGGGACACCTTCCACTGTCCCAGGCTGCTCCAAGCCCCAATGTCCAACCTGGCCTTGGGCACTGCCAGGGATCCAGGGGCAGCCACAGCTGCTCTGGGCACCCTGTGCCAGGGCCTGCCCACCCTCCCAGGGAACAATTCCTTCCCAATATCCCACCTAAATTTCCCCTCTGACAGTGGGAAGCCATTCCCTGTGTCCTGTCCCTCCAGTTCCTGCTGCAGGGTCCCTCTCCAGCTTCCCTGTAGCCCCTTCAGATGCTGGAAGGTGCTGTGAGGTTTCCACACAACTTTCTTTTTCTGCCCTTATCTCCCTCAAATCCTCAGAGCTGTGAAACCCTGTCATCCCTAAATTCTGCTCTAAAGACAGGCCTCTGCTCTGTCAGTGGCTTTAAAGCAGCAAAATAATGACAAGGAAGGTGGGTTTGAAGCTGTTGTGTTGGTAAAATTACTCCCATCACAACTGACAACACGACTAAAGGAACAACACAGACCATTGCTTTCACATTCTGAAAAACCACCGAGAACTCCACAGAACTTAAAATACTGCAGTATGCACTTTCTGAGCTCGATAGCTAATCTATCTTCCCAGGTGCTTGGCCAATCTGCTGTTCATGCCAGCAGCCTCCTGTGCAAACACCACACCAGCAGCCTCCCATGGACACACAAGTCAGCACTCACTCAAGCAGCTCAGACTCCCAAGGACAGCACAGTTTATCCAAAACTAATAAAAAAAAAAAGTGGGAATTGCAGAAATCTGTAACCTCCACACCTCTTCCTTAAGGCAGAGGGGTTTTGGCAGAGGCTCCTCCCTCCCTCCTCCTGTACAGACAGCCTGACAAGCTGCTTGATTGTTTCTGGTGTGTGTTACATGTTCAGGTACTGTCTCACAACAATATTAACAGGGCAATTTTAATCAAAGCCACAGGAGGCACTGGAATTAATTACACATTGCTGTAATCCCCATAGCAAAACCATTAGATTTTTTCCACCAACAAAAAACGAGCACGCAACACAAGGCAGCCACTGCCCTGCAACACAGCCCACAGGACGGAGCAGAATTTGTTTTTGTGTTTCAAAGCTTCACAAAATCTGCTGTTCCTCACTAACACAGTGTATCAGCAGATCAGATTAATCATTTGCAGGTGTATTAATGCTTTAGAAACCTCCACATAAAGGAAAGTTTATTCTACAGTTAATTAGGTATTTACCCAGCTGAACTGATTCATTTATTTTTTTTTTTTTTGGAACATCATGGGAAGAATGATGTTGCTGCACTGGAAGCCAACATGCCATTAGGCAAATGTTTTTCAGCAATTCATGTTTCCCAAGAGCTGCTGTGTTAAAAAAAAAAAA
>VZRS01013293.1:23306-41719 GCA_013398055.1 Ifrita kowaldi | reverse complement strand
AAAAAAAAAAAAGAGGCTTTTTACAAAAATAAGGAGAAAATATACAAATATATACAGAGAGAGTGGTGGAGTCCCCATCCCTGGAGGAGCCCAAGGAACGAGTGGATGTGGCACTCCGTGCTCTGGGCTGGGTGACAAGGTGGGGACTGCTCACAGGCTGGACTCAAACCTGGAGGTCTTTTCCAGCCTCAGTGATTCTACATTTGGAATCACTTATCTTCAAACCATGAAAACACTTGCCAGTTTAAAACTGTAGTAAAACAATCCTGAGTCCTTCACAGACTACACCTGGGAGGATCCCAGCGGACAGAGCCCACTAACCCAGCGGAATCTGGACTGTGAGGGGTTTCCATGTGGCTTTCTCCAAGATGAGCAGCTCCTGGTGCCATCACCACACCCAACCTGCCATGGGGCTCCCGAGCAGAGGGGAAGGGGTGCTGGTACTTACTGCAAGTTCCGCTGCTGAACATGGGAATTGTTTCAAACATCATCTTGTGGAACAGCAGTGCCACTGGTCTGTAATCCAGGTGGTTCTTTAACAGGTAGCTATAGTAGTACACGTAGCGTCTCTGACTGGGAATTGTCACTCCCTAAACAGAGGGAAAACAAGTGTCAAAAACCTTGGAAAAACCTTGGATCAGCACTGCTGACAGAGCTCCTGCCCATCACCTCCAGCTGAAGGCACATCAGCCCCAAAGGACAGGTCATCCACTGCTGACCAGCCCCAGCACACAGCAAGCAGGGCACTGGTTTGCCAGGCACTTCAGTACATCTCAGGGATGGAGCACCTCTCCCACCAGGAAAGGCTGAAGGAACTGGGATTGTTCAGCCTGGAGGGGAGAAGCTCTGGGGTGACCTCACTGTGGCCTTCCAGAGCCTGAAGGGGCTGACAGAAAACATGGAGAGGGGAGCTGGAGTGACAAGGACAAGGGAGAATGGCTTCCCAGTGCCAGAGGGCAGGGATGGATGGGATATTGGGAAGGAATTGTTCCCTGGGAGGGTGGGCAGGCCCTGGCACAGGGTGCCCAGAGCAGCTGTGGCTGCCCCTGGATCCCTGGCAGTGTCCAAGGCCAGGCTGGGCACAGGGCTTGGAGCAGCCTGGGACAGTGGGAGGTGTCCCTGCCCATGGCAGGGGGGTGGAACTGCCCTCTAAAGTCCCTTCCAATGCAAACCCTTCTGTGATTCTGTGCTCTCCAAACACCCATCTTCAGCAACGAAGCAAAGAATGCAGATTTTTCCCATTTCTTAAAAACAAACGCCACAGACACCCTGAGGGTCATGTCAAAAATAGTCTCATGCTGCTGCTTTTTTTGGGACGGAGAGCATCAAATGTTAAACAGGAGGCGCCCTGAACATACTCTAAATTTTAAGCACCACTACATTTAAGAATTCTAAAATCCACCACCACAGGAATTACATTTTGACAGCACTTTAAGTCAGAAGACTCTAATGGTTGCTCATATCACTGTACTCAATGCTGCCTTCTCTTACAAAACATCCTGGAATATTTTCCCAAAAATGTGGAAAGCTTCATTAAAATAGGTCCAACAGCCCAAAGTGTTCGAAGAAAGACTTCAGTAGAGTTTACAACTCTGAGGTAAACATTTGCTTTCAGAGCATAAAACCTAAGAATGTTTTTATTACTAATTTTAAATCAACTTAAAGCTTCAAGTAAGGGAACAGTTTTAAAGCTCTTTGAGCCAATATTTTTAAGCAAAATTGATAAAGATGAAAAATGGTTTCATTTCCCAGAAAATGCATTACATGGTCTAGAACAACCTGTTACTGCAGGCTTGCAACAGCATCAGTAAGGAATCTTTCTGATTAAAACTGAATGTGGAATTGGAATAAACTGGAGATAAACAAAAAGTTTTCATACACGAGTCTGTGAGCATTTCTTCCAAAACCTACACCTCATATTTCTATAAACTTTTAGTTTCACCTGTTTCACCTCATAACAGCCATGAGCTGAGTGGCCAGAGTGCTTTTAATTTAGTAAATCTCTATTCTGCACACATGAAAATAGTCACTTCCTGCCATTATTAGAAAAAAAATGTTGATAATTATGTCTCCTTATCACTTGAGCTGCTTCTAAATTACACAAAAGCCCTTTCCCTGCAGCACTTGCACAATGACCTTCCCCAGCAGCCTTGTACCCTGGCCGTGGTTTTGGCTCAGATGTCCCCACAGTGCTTATCACACCCACTCCTTAAGGGAGCTTTAAAGTTTGCTTTCCCGGGACCTGAGCTTCAGGACTGAGCAAATCCCAGCCTCAGAGCAAGCCAGCAGTGCTTGCCAGAGCTGCCAGGCAGGAGGATAGCACAGAGGTGAGGAGAACACATCCTTCCCTGCCCACAGCTTCCTCGTGCCACGATGGATGTGTCCTGTGGAAATCCCCAGGACACCTGGCCAGGACAACCAAGGGAACACTTCCACACTGATAGGCAACCCGACAGCAAATCCAGTTCTTCTCCAACAGGGCAGCTCTATCCCTCCAGCCAGAGATTTACTCCCTGGAGACACAGCCCTTATATCCTGAGACCCTAAAACCAGGCGCACCGAAGCAGAACTCAAGAGTTCTCCATTTCCAAAGGTCTGAATTCCAAGCATAACAAACTAACAATATTCCAAGGGGTGCCATCAACCACCACTCACTTTTATTCCAGAAGAATAAAGACAGGGAAGTAGTTCAAGCTTGTATTTCCCGTCTATCACCACCACAATTTTTAAATGGATGTGAGAGAAGCTCCTCTGGTCCCTGTGCCAGCGCTTCCAGAGCATCACAAACATTATCAGGTGTTGCTCCTGGTTCTCCTTTCAACATAGCACAGGCAGGACTATGAAGAACAAATATTTTGGAAACAACATTCCTCACATTCCCTCCCCAATGTGAGAGTGAAGCTGCAGCCTCAGAGCAGGCCCAGGGCATCATGTTGAACAGAGGTTGGCACCTGAGCGTGTCCAACACACAGACACAACAACTGACGAGCTCTGACATCAGATGTGGGATCTCTGCCCTGCTCAGAGGGTCATTCTGAGGCTTCCTCACACAAAATAACTGGTTTTCAGTCATACAACACCCCAGAAACACAGGATGGTCTGGGCTGGAAGGGACCTTAAACCCCATCCAGTGCCACCCCTGCCATGGGCAGGGACACCTTCCACTGTCCCAGGCTGCTCCAAGCCCCAATGTCCAACCTGGCCTTGGGCACTGCCAGGGATCCAGGGGCAGCCACAGCTGCTCTGGGCACCCTGTGCCAGGGCCTGCCCACCCTCCCAGGGAACAATTCCTTCCCAATATCCCATCCAGCCCTGCCCTCTGGCACTGGGAAGCCATTCCCTGTGTCCTGTCCCTCTAGCCCTTGGAAAGAGTCTCTCTCCATGTTTCCTGTAGCTCCTTCAGGCCCTGCAAGGCCACACTGAGGTAACCCCAGAGCTTCTCCCCTCCAGGCTGGACAATCCCAGCTCTCCCAGCCTTTCCCCATGGGAGAATTCTCAGGTGCTATCCTTGAAAATAAAACAGTATGGTGCTCAAAGAATGCTCCTGAGTGGATCGCCTCCAGCACTTGAACAGCTGATCCCTACCCACTGAGCCTCCTTCCAAGCCTAATCCTCACCACAGAACCCTCCAAGGCAGAAGCAGGAAGAATGAAATGGAGACCTTCTCCAGCTGTAGGAAGGTAAGCTGCCAGTCTTTGTCACCACAGTATTGTGACAGTATCCATCATAAGGAAAAAAGGAGGATAAACCAATCACTTCAAACACTGGAAGCAGCAGCTTCTTCAGAGGACTTTTTTGGGGATTACTTCTGGACAATCACAGTTCTTTATCCCAGTTCAGGAAAGTCTGTCTCCTTTGGTTCAAGAGGAAAATAAAAATCACTCCTGTTCTACAGTGGTGGAGACCGACAGACACCACCACGCCGCCAACACTTCCTAATCTTCATCACCCCCTTCCTCTGACAGAGTTCCCCCACTACAATGAGTTTCAGAAGTTAAAAGAGGCAGCTTGTAGAGGAAATAAAAAGCCCCACGAGAGGGTTTGGTCAGAGACAGCCTGGGCTCTGCAACGTCCTGTTGCCCAGCACAAGAACAGCCTGTGCAGCCACTCGGAGCCTCACCTACAACAACTCTCACTTGACGGTGCAAAGGCCTCCCTGGAGCTGCTTCTCCCGGCAGGCGCTCGGGAAAAGCTGGCTCCAGAAGTACTCAGGGCTGTGCTCTTGACCAATTAGTCATACTTCCTCTTGCAATTAGACTCACACTTCCTGCCAGCACAGCCTGAGCCCTCGGAGCAGCACTTTGCCACGAGCATTCATGGCAGCAGTGATTGTAGCCGGGCTGCTCTCAGCAGCTACGTGCTGAGTGGGCACCTTGTCCTTGCTTTAAGCCAAGAAAATCTGGTACCTGTTAAAGCCAGTTTTCCTTTATCATACCTGTGCTGGCCCAAAAAGAAAGAAAAAAGGCATTTGCTTGTTCCTTTGTGCAAACAGCTCTTTTGATGCCTCATTGACTCCGAATTGAGGAAGTCAGTTATACAAAGGTGTGGTGAAATATCAAATCAGAGAGCAGCACTTGACATATAACACTGAAATATGGGCCACAAGGGAAGAAAAGGCTCCAGGAGCCTTCTCTGGAATACCTGTTTATAAACACTACAGCAGCATTATGTGAACCACATACTGCCCACTGGCCACATCAAGATAACCACGCTCAAGTGGAGCTGGAAGGGGAAAAAAGTCAACTCTTGCAGTAGAAACATTGAAACCAAAACAAGTTGCTGGTTGCAGACAGTATTTACAGTGAAGTAAACAAGGCTCTCACTACTCCTGTTTACTGAGTTCTCCCTCCCCTCCAAGATGCCCAAGGTACCCCTGGGGTACTGATGAACACCCAACTGACCTCACCTCCAACTTGCAGAAATAAAACCTGCTTTTCACAAAAGGGAAACTGAGGCACAACACTACACTGTGTATTTGTTCAGTTCTGTAGTTTTCATGATGCTTTATCCAGCCCTGGAGATAATCCTTATCAGCAGGAGTCATCTACTCTGTTTATTCAGCACACTGCTCATTCCTGGTCTCTCTCATGCACTTTTACCAAAAGCCATGAGGTTTTGATGGGAAACCTTGACCTTGTCTCCACTCCAGTATTACACCACAACCATCTCAGCAGGACATGGGATAACAGCTCCACCTTGTCAGGAGAGCAAACCTTGGAGTCACTCGCTCCTTCCAATGAATTAACAGGCAAATTCTAAAATTCCTTCTGTGACACTTCTGCTCTCAAGAGCCTTCAGACACGAAACTCTTCTTATTAGAGAGCACACACTGTGAAATTAATACTTTGTGCACATACTCCAGGAACAGAGAGAGCTCTGTGCTTGAGGAAGTTGGAACTGGCTTGCAGGGATGATCCCCTTGGGATGCCCAACCAACACACTCAGGGAAATGATGGCAGGTGAGCAGGGAAACTTGCTAAAATGACCCTAAAAGTCCCACCTTATCATCTTTGGAGAAGATTTCAAATAAGGAGGTTAAATTCCCATTAATGAGGCCTAACCCTGCCAGAAAGGCCCTTAACTACCCTTTATTGACAAGGGGCATCCAACAATAAGGGTCTTCCAGTCAAGATATTCCCCTATGCATCTCCAAACCCCACCACAGCAGTTAAGGGAACCTGAGGAGATGAACAACTCATCCATTCAGGCAAAATAAGCTGGAACAATCCTCTCACTTGGGCTGAAAATGCTGAACGAGAAAGTTCACTGCCCCTCTGATGCACCACGTGGCAGAACAGTGCTGAAAAAGCCATTTAAAATCAACTGTCCAGGTCTTCTTCAACAGGACATGTTAAAACCAGGCTGGTTTAGTGTTGTGACTAAAGGCTACTGCTGCTTAGGAAAGCTTTTCCATTTCCAGCTGCACTGATCCAATCCTACTGAAGCTGAATCGGACATTACAACTGATGGGATGGATTTCTTAAAGGGTTTGAGCATCAAATGGACCTCAAGGAGGAAAAGCAGCAAGTTACAGGTAGGGGGACAGAAGAACAGGGAACAGCTCACCTTCTTGTCTCTGGTCCTTACTTCCCCATAGAAATCCAGGGCTTCTTGGGCCCTTAAAAACTTGCCTCGATGCAACAAATATGCACAAATCATTACACCAGTTCGTCCCTTTCCAGCTTTACAGTGGATTGCTGCCACATGATTGTCATCTTCACTTAGCCACTGGTCAAGATCTTCACAAAAAGGTTTGATGAGCTCCAGCTGTGGTGGGTTATGGTCTTCAAAAGGGTACTGTGCAACTGCAGGGAGAAGGAGGAGTTCATCAGAACCTCGACAGGCAAAGCAAGCTCAGATAGGTCACCTTTGTGACAAGCATGGAAAAATTAAGTTATTCAATAAACCCCCATCTTACATATCCAGATGTACTTTTAATTCCATTAATTTATTTTAATTTATTATTCATCATGTCGTAAGCGTTGCAGACATTTCTCCAGTAATCCATAAGCAGGCATCCTGCTCCATGAAGCAGCTATTTCACACCTCTATTGAACTGAGAGGCACAGGCTCTGTAACATGAGTTTTCTAGAATTTAAGAGCGTGCTGGCACACAGAATAACCTTGTGAAAAGCCATTACTCCAGCAATAATTAAACTACCTGCTGAGAGAGAACAAGGCCAGACCTCAGTCACTGAGCAGACAACAGGAGCTTTGCTGAAAAATTACTGATCACAGTTGGATCTACAGTGGGAACAAACTCTCTGAATTTGCTCAAAGGCCTTGTGAAACAAAAACCTGCCATTTCCATATTTCAAAAATGGTAATTGGGTGAGCAACCTCAGGTAAGGCACTGGCAATACTCATGGGGCACCGAGCAACATTGTCCTTTCTGACATGGGTGCATTCACACACGCTTTTTTCCATCTGGAGATGGAAAGAATTTCAAGTGATGCAGGAAATGGAAGGAAACTCAAGAGAGCAAAAAATAAGCAGAGAGAAGCACCCAAACTTCTCCCACCTCAGATCAGATGAGGGACAATGCCGCCCTGACCAGCAGCATTACACACAAGGTTGTGGTTTCAGACCTTGATGAAGTGCACCCCAATTCCCCTCCGACAGTCTTGGGATCTTATAAACACAACTCTGGTTCACTTCAAAATTCTCAGCTAGAAACACCATTTCCTTTTCTGGGCTAAAAATGAATACATTTCATTTTTTGGCAAGTGCCTGTATTGGTTTCGTAAGCACTACTCTGTAGTCACATACACAGGGCTCCTTTTGATGAATCCCCAAGGACTCCAAGAGCAGAAGTGAGGGATGAAGTTATGGAGCTGCTAAAGGACTGCAGGACAAGTCCACAGCCTTTTGGAGGGATCCACAAGGACAGTTTATTCACTCACAGGACAGACTGCCCACTTCATCTCCCAGAACAAACGGGGAAGCTGATAAAGTGAATCATCTTTGCTAAAGAGGCAACACATGTTCACAAACATCAACACACAGTAATAAACTCTTCCCCATGGAAGATCCAAAGGCTTCCCAAATGATCCCCAAAGTTTTATGTGAACTTCAAGATGGAATTTATTTAGAAATCCCTAAGAAAAGAAGCTGCAAAAATGCTGCAAATTTGTCTGTACAGCTTTGAGTCTATCACAACTACAGCCAGCAAGGTTTCCACGAAAAGGGGAGTCAAGAAGTCCTGAAAGAACAGCCTGAAAAACCACAAGCAGTCACAGGATGCTGAAGATGCTCTCCAAGATTTGGAATCAAAAGCAAACCTTGTGGTACTTTCTTCAAAGCTGGAGTGAGAAGATGAAATGGGTGCCCTGGGATGGTGTGGAGGGATTAAGAGGAAGGAAACATTAAGCTGCACAGTCTTGAGCAGGTCCTTGAGAAAGGTGCAGGTCCCTCCACGGATTTTGATTCCTAGTAATGGAGCACACAGCATGGAGAATAGTCCTGATTACTCTCCCAAGCCCCTACATGTTGCAAGAAAAATCTCATACCACACAGAAGAGTTAAAAAAAAAAACAGGAAAGCAAAGCCTGTGGCAAAGCAGAAGGCAATTCCAGCATGGAAAGATTTCAGAAACTGGAAAAACCATGGGCACAAAGCTAGTGCTCAAAGAAGATGAAGAGCTTTCAGTGTTTAATGTGATGCAAGATCATCCTGGGTAAATAATGAACTACACGAACTACTCTGGTGTTTCACGCTCAGTGTACAAATCAGAAGTTCCCCTTGCAGTCAGTTCACTTCAGGAGACTCTCAAGTAGAACTTTTGTTCCTCTGCTAAGGGAAGTCCTGAGTCACCAATTTGGTTATCTGAGGTTAACTAATTCGGGGATGAAAATTAAAGAATGCAACACATCTTGTGCAGAGGAGCTGTGAAAGGTGCTGTCACAAACAGCGTTCGGGGCTGCGATTGACAGCGAAGGGAGCTGAGCACCCCCGTACCAAAAAGCAGAAATTAAAGCAAACATATGTTCTGGCCATATTAGAACACGTCCTCTTCTCTTCTTACCCAAAGCACTGCTCAAAGAGATCCTAAAATACTTTTTTCTGGCTGGTGTGTATGGAGTGAGGTTTCAGGGCACTGTCATTCAACATCGTAAGAGCAAATCAGAAGCGGTGACAACTTCAACAAGACAATTTCAGTCCTTCTATATTCAGACATTAAAGCAGCCAATTACATTCTGGCCACGTTCTAAACCCTCTTCATAACTAGAGGGATGGTTTAAAATAATAAAAATGAAAACCAGAAGCTAAGCCCTTGCTATGACGTAGAATAAGCCAGTGGGGCCAAAATTTGTTCATCTCCTAAAATTCCGAAGCACAAGAACTCCTCATCTCCCCTCATCTGAGGCACAGGAACTACAAGCTCTACTACTGAGCAAGAGATGCTCCTCTGGCCGAAGAACAAAGGTAAACCTGCATTTATTTATTACCTGGGGAGGTAATACTGACACAACAGGCACGTCAGTATCCACTCACAAGGACCTGGTCAAAAGGCACCCCTGAAAGATTCCCCACGGCTTCTGGTAGCTCTGCAAAGTGTCAAAGACCCAACTCATCTCTTAGTGGCATCTTATGGGAATTAAGGGTTTTTTTAGCATCTGAAGGTTCTGCCAGATCTTCCAAAAGTTGCTTTATATGCACAGTGATAGTGGCTTAAGTGTTCTTCATTTTCATCCTTCATAAAAACCAGACTGCTCCGAGCCTCACGTGTAAATTGTACAACAAGTTTGCACTGAACTGAACTGAACCTTCCGCGTAACCCAATGTGCAGAAATTTTTTGCAACTGTAGACTTTTTATTAGATCTTGATCTTTAACTGTCAGAAACACACTTTTTTGAAAGCACCAAGAATATAGCAAGTTTTTCCAATGACTCAAAGCAATCTGACATCATTCCTTGTGCCCAAATCTCCTACATGACTATTCATCAGCTCCTCCTTTAGGCCTCCATTCACTGAGGTTTAAAGAGAACTCACATTAGGCAGTAAAAACGTACCTCTGCAGTTAAATTTGGCGGTGTCATAATGTCTTTCAGCACATCTGAAAAAGAAAAATAGACAAGAGTTCAAGACAAGTCTCTGAGGCACTCCCAGCATCTGTCACACCCAGGAAAATCATGCATGCCCATCACCTTTATGATTTAAAACTAGAGGTTACACACAGAAAAGCTGTTTTGCTGCAGACTGCTCACTAAAATATGAGTTCTTTTACTGCAAGGCAAATACTCACCCTCTGGTAATTGTAGTCCATGGCCACGTTTTAGCCAGTGAGACTCAATTCGTGCACGTAATGCAATGTATTATTACCTTCTAACCCCGTGCACGAGCAGCTCCAGCACCGGAGCAGCTTCCTGCTGCCAAACACAGGGAGAGCAGACAGCTGTGACCTTCACCCAAGGGATCCTGCTCTCAGAACACAGGGCACGGTGCCCCAGCAGCAGCGTGGGTGCTCACAGCGATGGGGATCACGAGGACACCGCAGGACCACCACGAGCCCCACGGGATATTATCACAGAGACCACTTGTACCAAGCAGGGATTGGGACGCTGCTCTGCCACTTGGCATTGATTGCTGAATTTAAGTGAACCCTGAAGGCCAGTCAGCCACATTCCCCCTCAGACCCGGGAAATGGAACATTTCTGAAGGCTCTGGAGTTGCACCAGTCTCTCACCACTCGAGAAGACCCTCTCCAGCTGGACAGGAGCACAGCAAACCACACTGGATTTCCCTTACAGGGTGACTTGCCCAAGTATAAACACTACAGACAGAAACAACCCCAAAACAGCACCCTAAGGAACAACCAGATCAGATCCTGGGGTAAGGGGAAAGAAGGCAAGAGTGGATACACTCCAGAACTTTCCTTGGAGCTGCTCCCTGCAGGCAAAATGGTGTGAGGGGAAGTGCAGTTCAGAAAGGAAAATTGGGAACAATTCTGCCTCAAATCCTGCCAAGAGCAGCTTGGATGGAGACCTGAGCAACCTGATCTAGTGAATGGCATCCCTGCCCACGGCAGGGGGTTGGAACAAGATGATGTTTAAGGTCCTTCCAACCCAAACCATTCTGGGATTCTGTGAAAGAGGACACCAGGTTGAAACACAACTACTGGAGTCATTTCAGTAGACAAATCACACCTAGACCTTCAGTTCTGGTTACAGCCTGTACTCTTCACAGGATTCCAATTCCCACACCAGTTTCAGGACTGGTATGAACTCATCTCTGCTTACCAGGTATGTTATGACTGCAGCCTTTGCAGCCATGTGGAGCTCAGTTGACACTTTCAGACACGCAAACTTTTGGGCTGCTCCCTGCGTGACTGTAACTGGAGCCTCCCAGTGCTGCCCTGAGCTCTGCCCACGACAGGGACACAGGCAGGGACACAGGCAGCTCTGCTGGGGCTGCACATGCTCTCAGTGCTTCCCCTTCCCTAGATTCCAGAGCCTCTACCTTCTGCTAGGGAAAAGCCTGGCAGCTTTCACAGCTCCAATCACATTGCTGACACCTCCTGTGGGTCAGAAGTGACCAGGTGAAGATGGCAGAGGAGACTCACAAAAATATTATCTGCACTCGAGCCTTTGAGAAGAAAGGCTGGATGCAGGATGTACATCCAAGGGGGATGGAGCAGCCCTCAGCACAGGAACTTTGGAGGCTGCTAGGAAGCAAAGCAGTTAACACAAAGCATCTTATCCAGGAAAGTTTCCTGCTTCCTTTTAAAGAAACACCCAGCTCAAACTGGGAGTAAGAGATGAAAGTCTTCAAATGTTCAAAAACAAAAACCACATATGGGCAGAAAAAACATCAAATTTGGAACTTTGAGAGAGTATCATGGAGTAGAATGCCATAAGGGATAAAAAAATCGTTTTGTTGATACCAAGGATAGAAACTGAGGACAGGACATGGTCATGTCCCTCTCTCTGCCCTCTTCTGGGAGCTGAACACAACCAACGCAGAGCTCCAGCCTCAGCAGCACCAAATCTGTGTGTTTTTGCAACAGAAATGCCACCAAAGCACACTCTGGGGATACTGGGGGGGCTTAACACTTCCAATGCATTTGTGGGGTTTTTAAACACTATTATAGCTGAAATAGAGTCAGATCTCCTGATATTTTTTTACGTTTTTGAGGTAAAGAGGGGGTTGGCCTGTTCTTAGGATCCTCCTTAGGATCAAAGTGAATTTAAAGCAACCCAGAAGCAAAATCCTGCCAGCCAGGCACCTTCCTGATCAGTCATGGTCCCACTGCTGACAGGACTATGGGCTTCCTCTGCCAGAGCCCAGCCCCAGGGACACAGCAAGCACAGAAAATCCCATTTTCATCAGAGCTCCTTCCTGTAACCACCTGCCTGTAGGACAGTTCAAGGAAATCCACTGCAGAAGATGGAGATGATTACAGCAGGGCAGGTGACATTCTGGCAGCACGGGAAGTTAGGAGATCAAAGTGGAAGAACAAATTGAAATTAAAGGGGAATACTGAAGAAATAGCGAGGGGTTAAAGGAACATAGGAGAGAAGCAACACAAACATGAAGGAAAATCAAACTGCTCAAACTGCTGGGAAGTTAAAAGCCAAGATGTGAGGATGGGGCATAACTGACATCATTTCAGAAAAATCTCTAAATCCTTTTGGATAAAACTGCTCAATACACACATCATTATCAACTTCATGGAACAGCTACCTTAAGGGAACTCAAATCCCATGACAGATTTTGAAATAATTCTGACTATAATCACGTAACTCCTCTGAACTCCCACCTCCTCCTTTGAAACACAGACAATAGATCATTATTTACAAAGGATCAGTTTTATCTGAAGACATGAAGTTCTCTGGAATACCTGATGGATGCAATTCCTTCCCATCTCCTGACCAAACATTGCCACTATTCACCTGATGGCATTTTATGTCTATACATTTTGCCTGCACAAAGATTAAGAGATAACCTGGCCTCTCCAGACAGGGATAAACAGTTTAATCCTCCAAAAGTTTTCACCTGAGGATGAATACAGTAATTCTAGGAAGTTTCATTTGAGATTGTTCTGCAGTTAGCAACAAGGAAATCAATTTTTATATGAAAGAATCTGAAGACAAAAACCTTTGGCACACCTGGACAAGTTTTTTCCACAGCTGAAAACACACAGAGCAGCACCAGAAATGTCAAATTGCATTTGCCTCAGCACTGTTCTTCTCACTCACAAACTTTAAAGTTGCTCCTGCGCAGGGCTGGGGGACTGGGTTGAGCTTTTCTCCAGTAAAATGAGGTTTCTGCCAGACAGCAAAGTGGAAACTTAGCAAGTAGCTCCTCAGGGAGGTGGTGCTCAAAAAGATGCTCAGGCTTACTAAAACCCTCCTTTCTGACCAGTTTACACCAGCAACCTCTGGCTGTTACCTGGCACCTCTGGAGCCACACTGGAACCAGGGGCTCGGCAAACCCAGCCCGTGCCAGGGACACCAAGGCCACCCTTCCTAGCAGGTGACAGCTGCACTGGCCCCAGGCAGCAGCAGCAGCAGCAGCCTCAGTTCAGCTGTCCTTGCTCTGCCTGGCTCCCCAGAACAAGCAGGAGCTGCCAGGAGGCTTTGGAGGGGCTGATTACCCAGGGCAGTTTGATTTTAAATGATCCACATCTCCAGTGCTGAGCTCCAGAGGACTCCGAAGGAAGAGAGGCAGGAATTACCTCCTCTACCTGCATCCACATGCCAAGGAGCCATCAGGAAGCACTGGCCTTCCCACCCAGAAATTTTATCCATCTACTAAAAGGATAACACTCTGGAAAGCTCCTAAGCTGGAAAATATAATTGTGCTACTGAGCTCTATGAAAGGTGGTCAATGACTCTTCCATTTATGTATCTTTTTCTGCCCCATCCTACCCCACAACAACTTCAATGACCACTGTGAGGTTCCTCAGCTTCTGCTGTCACTTCTCTCCAATATCAGGGAACAGCTGATTGATGCATAATCATTTAGCTAACTTAGAGGTAGGTTTAAATCCTTATTTTTAAATATTTATTTTAATGGCTGACAGATTACAATGTCATGCACTGCCTGGATTTCAGTACTACAGTAACTTTTCTATTAATTACAGATGTTTAGGAACATAGTCATTAAAAAAAATAAAGCTGTAACAGTTCAGAGAATCAATCTTCAACTTAGATTTTTAGGAAAAAATGAGGGGTAGGAAAACCATGACTCTTCAACATCAGCTGACATCACCAAATCACTTATACAAATGAAATTAGCCTAAGCTAACATATAAATTTGATGAAGGAACAACAACAACAACAACAAAAAACCCAAACCAGAAAACTCCTGTAACAATAACAACTTTCTGCAGAACTAAACTTTCAGAGAAAAACACTACACTTAGAGAAGTGAGAAACCACCACCAATTGCTCCAACAGCTTTTTCAAAGTAATAAACAGGGACAGACAAGAAGAGGGAGGAAGCAAACAGAGTCTGGGTACCAATGCAGTTTGATTAACAAAAACAGAGAAAAACCCAGGAAAATATTCATTTGGCAATTGGACATTAATACACGAACAGAAAGCCTGCTGTGAATTACTTTTCACTTTTTAATCACATGGCCCAAGCTCCAGATGGGCTGGATGCCAAGTCATTTAAAAGCGTTCAAGTAACATGAATACACACCAACATTTCATTTAACCTCACTCAGCTCCACTAAATGAAGTACCAGTGCTCTCAATCAGCCTTAATTGTTTTAAGAATGTGCAAAACATCTCCAGCTCTGCTTCAGGACAGCAACAAGCCACTTGCACTCCTCAGCTATTTTCAGAAGTCATTATTTTGGAGAATGCATCTTTAAGAGCATACTTACAGATTGTATATCTTGTAATGGTTTTTATGCTTTGAATCCAAAAACCTTCAAGAGAAAAAAAAAGCAGGTATTAATATACATTGCACTAATGTTGACCTTAATTTGCAGCATCCTTAAAGCACCACCCAGCATGTGCAGCTCTGCATTTCCAGTCCCAGCCCTGTAGTGCCCCAAAAATCAACGAGGCAGCATGTTGGAAACCTCACTCATCCAAATAATCCAGCAGCATGGATAACACGACTAATGCAACTAAGGAAACCAAGATCTGACCTGAAACTGAAATATCTACTGTGCATGGACTGATTTCCTGATTCCTAAAACAGGTCACTGTAAGAAGCTGAAGAAGGCTTGGTTATTTTTAACCAGAAAGCATTGATTACACCAGGTATCTGTAAACACTTCCCATTTAAACATTTATGCAAAATATTTTACCAAACGAAGAAAAGCAGTAAAAGTAACTCTTGTGTTCCAGCTCCAGCCAGAATCATTCATTTTAATCCCAGGGTTTTTTTTATTTGCCACTGAAATCGGTCCCCAGCGATGTTCTGGGTTTTGGAAGGAGGACCACTACACTTTTTCACACTCATTTCATTCCCATGCTCACTTTGGAACACAAACTTCCCATACAAGCCTCGGCGAGCCAAACTGCAAGCATGATTCATCAGAATCGCTGTGATTATATATGATGTGTCACCTGGCAATGTGCAAGAAGAAATAACATGCAAATGTTTACACTTAACATCATCAACAGTGTGTATCTGCACATCAGCCAGAAGGAATTTAATTAGCCATGACAGAACATGCTGTTCGAATTGAAAAGAAACACTAGCTGCTAAAATCCTGGAAAGCTCAAGCAAAAACAAGCTCTGGTTATCGGTCATAATATTCCAGAAGAACCTAGAACAGCTCTGTGGTCGAAGGCCTGCGTTAAAACGGGAACAGATGCGAGCGCTCCCTGTGCAGCGCCCAGTGCGAGATTCCCAGTGCATCAGGAAAATATATTCCATGACTCCCACTGGTGCCCCCGCTGGCAGCCTTGGAGAGCCCCAGGAAGGTGGTGGACACGGGGATTTCTTTCAGGAGATGCTCCTGCTTGTTAACACACACCGGAGAGCGAGGAGAGCTGGCTCTGCTTTTCCAGGAATATCCACACAGTGGAGTGTAAGCTTCCAGGCAAGGATTTTTTTAAGGACAAAATTCCATCCAAAACCTCTCCAAGTGTCAGTCACAGGAGACAGCCAGCAGTGCAGGTTGTACTTCTCATCCAGAATTAGCCTGGGATTTGTCAGGGTACCAGCTATTCAGAAAAAGCCCACTGCTGGATCCTGGCTCAATACCAATTGCTCGGGAGCTCGAGCACCTTGAATTTCTGCATAAAAAGCACTTGGAAAAAAATTCCCCAATAAAAAGATGACTGGAGCAGATGAGGACTGCAACATGCAGAATGCTGCATGATCACATTTTATTCTTGTTTAAAAAGAGAAGGCAACAAATGCAATCATACTTGAGCATCCAGTTCCCTGCAGCCACTTAATTTACATCTCTGCTTATCTTAATTTGGTTGATGATGCTTTTAGGTGATCACTGCTCCTTTTGATCACTATTTATGGACAGCTTAATAATTATATAGGCATTCCAGTACTAAAATCTAATTTACACATATCTACCTACTCAACCACTAAAATGTATTTTCCTTCATCCAGAAGCTACTGAAATCAACACTGTGAATGTTCAAAGACTCCTGTCTATTGATATTTATTTACATTATTCCCATATTAGATTAGATATTGGGAAGAAATTCTTGGCTGTGAGGGTGGGCAGGCCCTGGCACAGGGTGCTCAGAGCAGTTGTGGCTGCCCCTGGATCCCTGGCAGTGTCCAAGGCCAGGCTGGACATTGGGGCTTGGAGCAGCCTGGGATAGTGGAAGGTGTCCCTGCACATGGCAGGGGTGGAATGAGAAAATCTTTAAACACATTCCAACCTAAACCATTCTGTAATTTATCCAAAGTCTAGCCTTTGCCCCTACCCCACAATTTTCAAAGGTGGAGTTCATCAGGGACTGGCTATTTCATCAGCTTCATCAAAAGGTGCCTCTTAACTGCTGGGAAAGAAAGCTGGCTGGAGAGGTGGAGTTTGGGGGTTGGGAGGGACCTCAAAGCCCATCCAGTGCCACCCCTGCCATGGGCAGGGACACCTTCCACTGTCCCAGGCTGCTCCAAGCTCCAAGCTCCAAGCTCCAGGCCTTGGACACTGCCAGGGATCCAGGGGCAGCCCCAACCTCTCCAAGCAGTTTCCTTGTGTGGAACCACAGGATTAGAGAACCCAAGTTCACCCTCTGTTACCAGTCCCAGCAGACACACACAGACACACAGACGCTCTCCACAAGCGCTTCCTGCCTGCTGCACTGGCCCTCGCTGATCTGCCCAGCTCTGGAGAAGTGACGACTTCTCACCAAGGCATCAGAGAGTGCAGGCACTGCACTTCCCCCAGCCTGGTCAGCTCTGACACTCTCAGTGCTATTTGTGGATGGTGATTTTCGTCATGACAGTTGAACATGCAAAACCAACCCGCTGGAGCCCAGCTGAGGGCAGCTGTGCAGGGAGCTGCTGCCTCCAGAGCACTGACTGTCAGGCGAGGTGATGAGTCCTCGCAGGGTGGGAACTGAGGAGCTCAGCTCACTTCTGTATCAACCTGGATGCAGTCCCCAGGGAAATTCCAGCAGCCCTAGCTGTGCCTGCCAACAACTGCAGCATCCTGGAATCCCGGAACAGGTTGGGTGGGAAAGGACCTTAAAGCTTATCCACTTCCCACCCCCTGCCATGGCAGGGACACCTTCCACTGTCCCAGGCTGCTCCAAGCCCCAATGTCCAACCTGGCCTTGGACACAGCCACAGCTGCTCTGGACACCCTGTGCCAGGGCCTGCCCACCCTCCCAGGGAGCAATTCCTTCCCAATATCCCATCTAAATTCCCTCTTGTCCTGTCCCTCCAGTTCCTGCTGCAGGGTCCCTCTCCAGCTTCCCTGTATCCCTTCAGACCCTGGAAGGAGCTGTGAGCTCTCCACACAACCTTCTCCTCTCCGGGCTGAGCAGCCCCAGCTCTCCCAGCCTGGCTCCAGAGGGGAGGTGCTTCAGTCCCCTCAGCAGCTCAGTGGCCTCCTCTGGACCTGCTCCAACAGTTCCATGTCCTTCTTACGCTGGAGGCACCAGAACTGTGCACAGAATTCCAGGTAGGGTCTCACCTGAGCACAGGGGCAGAATCCCCCCCTCCCCTGCTGCCCACGCTGGGGGCTCAGCCCAGGGCACAGGGGGCTTCTGGGTCCCAGCTCTCACCCACAGCACCCCCAGGTGCTGCTCCAGCTGCTCATCCCCAGCCTGGACTGATCCCTCAGGGGCTGCCCTGACCCAGGGGCAGGACTTGCACTTCGCTTTGTTGGACTCCATGGGGTTGGTGTGGGCTCAGCCCTGCAGCCTGTCCAGCTCCCTCTGGATCCATCCCTTCCCTCCAGCATGTGACTGCCCCACACAGCTCGGTGGCACCACTGGACGTGCTGAGGGTGCCTCAGTCCCACTGTCCATGTCACCCACAGAGCTGCTGAGCAGTACCAGCCCCTCAGGGACCCCACAGGAACCATGAGCTGCTGCCCACAACTCTTTGCCTGCAGCCATCCAGCCAGTCCTGTGCCCACTGGGTGCTCCATCCATCAGATCCATGTCTCTCCAGCTGAGACACGAGGATGCCATGTGGGAACACTTTGCACAGTTATGGGAAACGCCCCGTGGCATCTCACACCTGGGAGCAGCACCTCCTTGCCCTGACACTCCCACTCCTACCTTCCCTGAAAACCTTCCTGCATTATCCCCTGCCCCAAAGGCCAAGTCTCTCATGGAGCTACTGAGCTCATGACTTCAAATGATCTCTAAAGCATCGCAGCTTCACACAAATCACAGCTTTTAATCCTAAAACCACAAACTTTTGGCAGCTTCTACCAAGTGTTTGGTTTTTAATGCAACCTCTCACACTCTCCAGGTGGGGTTTTGACTAAATAAATTACAACAGTGTTCCTACAACACTGCCC
>VZRS01013293.1:4661-22931 GCA_013398055.1 Ifrita kowaldi | reverse complement strand
CATGGCAGGGGTGGAATGAGAAAATCTTTAAACACATTCCAACCTAAACCATTCTGTAATTTATCCAAAGTCTAGCCTTTGCCCCTACCCCACAATTTTCAAAGGTGGAGTTCATCAGGGACTGGCTATTTCATCAGCTTCATCAAAAGGTGCCTCTTAACTGCTGGGAAAGAAAGCTGGCTGGAGAGGTGGAGTTTGGGGGTTGGGAGGGACCTCAAAGCCCATCCAGTGCCACCCCTGCCATGGGCAGGGACACCTTCCACTGTCCCAGGCTGCTCCAAGCTCCATCCAACCTGGCCTTGGACACTGCCAGGGATCCAGGGGCAGCCCCAACCTCTCCAAGCAGTTTCCTTGTGTGGAACCACAGGATTAGAGAACCCAAGTTCACCCTCTGTTACCAGTCCCAGCAGACACACACAGACACACAGACGCTCTCCACAAGCGCTTCCTGCCTGCTGCACTGGCCCTCACTGATCTGCCCAGCTCTGGAGAAGTGACGACTTCTCACCAAGGCATCAGAGAGTGCAGGCACTGCACTTCCCCCAGCCTGGTCAGCTCTGACACTCTCAGTGCTATTTGTGGATGGTGATTTTCGTCATGACAGTTGAACATGCAAAACCAACCCGCTGGAGCCCAGCTGAGGGCAGCTGTGCAGGGAGCTGCTGCCTCCAGAGCACTGACTGTCAGGCGAGGTGATGAGTCCTCGCAGGGTGGGAACTGAGGAGCTCAGCTCACTTCTGTACCAACCTGGATGCAGTCCCCAGGGAAATTCCAGCAGCCCTAGCTGTGCCTGCCAACAACTGCAGCATCCTGGAATCCCGGAACAGGTTGGGTGGGAAAGGACCTTAAAGCTTATCCACTTCCCACCCCCTGCCATGGCAGGGACACCTTCCACTGTCCCAGGCTGCTCCAAGCCCCAATGTCCAACCTGGCCTTGGACACAGCCACAGCTGCTCTGGACACCCTGTGCCAGGGCCTGCCCACCCTCCCAGGGAGCAATTCCTTCCCAATATCCCATCTAAATTCCCTCTTGTCCTGTCCCTCCAGTTCCTGCTGCAGGGTCCCTCTCCAGCTTCCCTGTATCCCTTCAGACCCTGGAAGGAGCTGTGAGCTCTCCACACAACCTTCTCCTCTCCGGGCTGAGCAGCCCCAGCTCTCCCAGCCTGGCTCCAGAGGGGAGGTGCTTCAGTCCCCTCAGCAGCTCAGTGGCCTCCTCTGGACCTGCTCCAACAGTTCCATGTCCTTCTTACGCTGGAGGCACCAGAACTGTGCACAGAATTCCAGGTAGGGTCTCACCTGAGCACAGGGGCAGAATCCCCCCCTCCCCTGCTGCCCACGCTGGGGGCTCAGCCCAGGGCACAGGGGGCTTCTGGGTCCCAGCTCTCACCCACAGCACCCCCAGGTGCTGCTCCAGCTGCTCATCCCCAGCCTGGACTGATCCCTCAGGGGCTGCCCTGACCCAGGGGCAGGACTTGCACTTCGCTTTGTTGGACTCCATGGGGTTGGTGTGGGCTCAGCCCTGCAGCCTGTCCAGCTCCCTCTGGATCCATCCCTTCCCTCCAGCATGTGACTGCCCCACACAGCTCGGTGGCACCACTGGATGTGCTGAGGGTGCCTCAGTCCCACTGTCCATGTCACCCACAGAGCTGCTGAGCAGTACCAGCCCCTCAGGGACCCCACAGGAACCATGAGCTGCTGCCCACAACTCTTTGCCTGCAGCCATCCAGCCAGTCCTGTGCCCACTGGGTGCTCCATCCATCAGATCCATGTCTCTCCAGCTGAGACACGAGGATGCCATGTGGGAACACTTTGCACAGTTATGGGAAACGCCCCGTGGCATCTCACACCTGGGAGCAGCACCTCCTTGCCCTGACACTCCCACTCCTACCTTCCCTGAAAACCTTCCTGCATTATCCCCTGCCCCAAAGGCCAAGTCTCTCATGGAGCTACTGAGCTCATGACTTCAAATGATCTCTAAAGCATCGCAGCTTCACACAAATCACAGCTTTTAATCCTAAAACCACAAACTTTTGGCAGCTTCTACCAAGTGTTTGGTTTTTAATGCAACCTCTCACACTCTCCAGGTGGGGCTTTGACTAAATAAATTACAACAGTGTTCCTACAACACTGCCCACCTCTTCCTCAGCTGTAGCCAGCAATTCAGAGTAATGACTTTATTTGAAGTTAAAAATAACAACCTATGGGGGTTTTTACCAGCAATAACAGATTTTAGATGATCTTTCTCCTTGTCCATAATTATTGAACACTACCAAATGTAAAAGCCTTTATCCAAAGTCACCTATATTTACTATTTGAAATAAAAGTTTACTTATCAAGCACTTCATTTATCAGTTTAAGAAAGGGTAAGGGCAAACTTATCCTGAAATACCATCAGCTACCTGAGGAAAATCTTGACACTGAAGAAAGGCATGGATTGATGTCTTTCTATAAGTAAATAACCTGGTTTTTTTCACTCCAAAACAACTAAGTGAAGTTAATTTTTCACACTAAAAAAGCAGATTACATGCATTTGAGATCAACCCAGAGCAGCAGCCTGGCCATTTTTTGTCGTTCCCAACACTTTTCAGGAAAGCTAATCAGGCAACATCTACGAGATGCAAGAAATCTCACCATTTCTACAAGTCAGAACACACATCCTTTCCTCAGCAGGACATAAATGAGTGCAGAAAAGAATACTCAGGTGTTGTAAGTTAAGGAAAAGAAAATAAAGCCTTACCTTACTACATCATCAATGTTGTTCCGGTACACTCCTTCAAGCCTCTCCGCAGGAAAGCCCATAGCAATTATGTTTGGATAAATATCTGAATGTGCAAGTTATGGAAATATTTGTAAAGCATGTGAAACGTCTGCAAAAGCATTAAATGGATATTAATCAAACGTGGAGCTGTACCCAAATCAGAGCAACAGCTCCAACAGACTGCCTGCCATAGATGGGAATGTGCAGATCTGAAAAGGATTATGTATCTTGCTCATCAAAAAACCCCCAACAATTACCCACTTCTGAACAAATATTCTCATTTCTTATTCTGAACTATCTGCAATTCACTTGCCAAAAGCAATCCAGGACAAAAGAATTTAGGCCAAACAAATCAATGCTAAGGAAAAAGGGCAAATAAGAAAATTTTAAGTTTACATCTAGAGTTGATGTTGTAAAGAATTCACAACTGCTAGAAAACTACTGGTATTTATTTTCCCTGTGGTGAAATGATATACGGATTTTTTTTAACACAATTCCAGAAAAGAAAGAAAGTCCTCCCAAGTTTTAAGCATTATTAGAAATGATAATGTAGCAAAAAAGCTCTGCTGAAAAGCACACCAGAAATGAAAGCAGCAGCTCGAAACAGCCCATACCCTGCCACATTAACATACTCCTCCTCAAACTAATTTTAGAACAGCAAGAACAAAGCATGATATGTTTGAAGTTGGCCCTGCTTGAAAAAGGGGGGCTGGAGGAGGTGATTTCCAGAGGGCCCTCTCAACCTAAATTATCCCACCCTTTTAAGACACATTTTTATTTTCATGGTCAAAATACACCAAAGCTCCAAAGAATAATCACATCGGAATGGGAGATACTGCATCAGCTTCCAAGACATTAAAATTCCAGTTACTTGTACACGACGAAAAGCCTGAAGTAGGACACAAACTACTTTACTCCACCCTTGCAAAATTCCCACAATTCCTCAGAGCAGAGCAGCACAGACCAAGTTCTGCATTGACACCATTAACTGCAAGGCTTCAGAAAAACATTAGGAACTCAATACACGGAAATAATGTTTTGTACTCTCAAAAAAAAAAAAAAAGAATTAGCATTTACTGTGTTGTAATCCAAGCATTAATAGACATTGGTCTGCTTGGGCCATTCAACAGATGATTTGCACAGACAATGAGAAAAATATGAAAGCTTTGGAGCAAGTCAAATAAATATTTGTAGCTGCCTTAAAAACACTGAAGCAGGTTTGTGTCTGGTTTTCAGTTTATTCTGTACTTGCACAAACACTAAAAAACACATACTGGGGAAAAAAAAACCCCAAACATTAAAGTGCTTAACTTACAGAGCTTGGGATAACCTCAAATCACAAACTTTGAATTTCCCTCTGATCTATTTTACTCAGCGAGCAGTTCACACCTCGTTAATTAACAAAAGGTGCTATATAATTAGCAATGTCTGTTTTATCAGTTCCTCCTTGCCATAAGCAGAAGAAACTGGTTCTATATTATATTAACTGCGAATTACCTGGCTAATACACCCCATCACTCCCTCCTCCTTCCCAATTCCAGCCTGATTCCTCCCTACTCCCAGTTCCAGCATTTATCCTCCAAAGCCCCTCCTTGTGCGTCCTGTTCTGAGCAGCAGGGCTACATAAACTATAAATTACCAGAGCAAAATAATCCAGTATATCAGTCTGCTCTCCACAGCACTGCTCACAGAAGACAAGCCCTCATGCTGGCAACAGGGGGAAAATAATTTCATTTTGACATATCAAAACAAAACTCAGTTTCAGCTGTAGCATCGCCCATGGGACAACTGCGCAAACTTCACCAAATTACCCTGCGACTTGCTCACATTTCTTTGTGCAATCATGAGCTTTCCCACATTTTTTCAGGCACTGCAGCCCGTGGTTGATGTTCAGATGCCTCTCCTCTCCGAGGGGCTGAGACAGGAGATACTTTCCAGGATTCCCAGCTGGTGCAAGATGGGAGCGAGGCAGACACACCCCCCGAGCCAAGGGAACAGAACATCTTAACAGCAGCGTTCCCAACCTGCTCACACACCAGAGCCTCCAAACACGCAGGCACAGCGAGATAAAAAGTTCCAAAATAACCGGGGCGCTCCCGGGCTGTTGGAAGCGCGATTCCCCCTCGGCTCCCGGCTCTCCCTGCTCCTCCCTCGCTCAAGGGTGACGCACCAGGGTGCGGGCACAGCTCACGGCCATTCCTGCTTCCCAACAGCTGCAGGGCTGGCCACAGAATGCACCAGGCTTGGATTGGAGAGTCCAGCCTCTGACTGATCGCTGCCTTGCCACCCAGGAACCACTAGGAACGCTTAAGCTGATCCACGCATCGCCACTGGAAGTGTCCCACGCCACGCTGGACAGGGCTTGGAGCAACCTGGGATGGTGGCAGGTGTCCCTGCCCAGGGCAGAGGGTGGCACTGGATGGGCTTTAAGCTCCCTTAAACCATTCCATGATTCTGTGACCATTACGATTATTTTTACTTTTTAAACCAAAAGTGGGAACTGCAAAAGGTGTTGTCCAATATACCAGTAAGGAAAGACAATGGAAAAATACTTTGAATGGGGTGGGGGGGGGCAAAATATGAATCTATTTTACTGAGGCCACCTCAACATGAGGAAAAACAACTTCCCTGAAGGGTAGCAGAGCCCTGGCACAGCTGTCCAGGAAGAGTGTTGAGTCTCCCTCTCTGGAGACTCTCCAAGCCCACCTGGAAATGCTCCTCTGACCCTGCCTGGACAGGGAGTTGGACTGTATGATCTCCAGAGGTCCCTTCCAACCCCAACTATTCTGTGAGCCTGCGATGCTGATTTACTGAAAGTCTTTTGTGTGCTCTGGGGCTTTGCAACCTGACAGCACAAAAACCCAAGTGTTGCTCAAAATCAAATATCCTAGTGGGGAGCAAGGGCTGTTTTTAGAAAAACACGATTATTTTTTTAACAGGCAAGCCAATGTCTCCCCCACCTAAATATAATCGTCCTGAAGCACCTCAGTGATTATCTCAAAGCATTAGACTGGAATGCAGTTCCCAGCCACTGCTGACTCACCCTGGTGTCTGCACAGGGCTGGTGCCAAAGGACACGGCCCCAGCAACGCCCTTCCAGGCACCAGGCTCCATCTGCTCCCAAGGAAAGCACGGAGCAGCAACGACAAACCCATTCTCACTGCTGGGAAAGAGAATTCTGTGCCTTTTCAATATGTGCTCCTGACAGCGCGGTGAAGAGACACAGAACCATCAAAATCCCGAGCTGGAAGGGACCCACAGGATCACCCAGTCCAGCTCCTGGCCCTGCACAGACACCCCAACAACCTCAGCCTGTCCCTGAGAGTGTTGTCCAAACCCCCCTGGAGCTCTGGCAGCCTTGATGTACTGCTTTGAAGCTCTCCCTAAAGAATGCCTTTACTTTAGGGAGCACTAAGCTGGAAGAACAGAATGGAAGTGCTGCTGCAGATGAATTAAATCTCTGAGCAGAAACAGAAGTTTTATCACTTAAATGGAAAAGTCGCCATGAAAGCCAACTTCTTCCACCCATCCTGTGGAAAGATACCCCAAGATCTGCAGCAAGTGAAGGGGACAGTTGTTCCTGCATCCCTCCCAGCTTGTTTTCATCCCCATGCTGGGGAATGAAACTCCTCTTCAGGGACAGGGACAATCCCTGATCACTCCAAGGACCAGTTCAGGAGCAACCATCCACTGAGCATCGCCTTCAGCAAGCTCTGCTCTCACCAGCCACGCTCAACAGTTCACAGACACCTCTTTTCGCACCTCACTTCATTTAACATCGATTTCCAAAGCTGAAATTAAGATATTCACTACCAAGATGAGATTTCTTACACAGGAGTTTGGGAAGCTGGGCTTCCATTCAAAGGAAAGCTGAGTCATCATGAAATTGGTAATCATAATGCTAATTTTAGAAATCTGGGAGAACTGATCACTTACAACATGCAACAAGTTCATTATCAATTCCAAGCTTTTTTTTTTTAAGACAGGAAAACAAAAATGGAAAAAGCCTCAGTCATTTACTGAGGCTGTTCAACACATGCAAAAACAAAGTCAAGCAAAGTAGTGTAACTACCAACATTTCATAGCATCATAGGATATGCTGAGTTGGAAGGAACCCACAAGGATTTGAAATGGGCTTTCTAAACAGCATAAAATAAACCCCACCACATTTTGCCAAAGTAGCTCTTTCCTAAGATATTCATTCCCAAAAATGGTTCTAGCAGTTTTTAAAGTACTCATTTCTTTCTCAGTCTTGTAAACATGGAGGCTGGGATTTTAGTGCTGATAATAAAAAACAATTGCCATGGACAGACTCATGATCATAGAAACACAAATATGCTGGGTTGGAAGGGACCCACAGGGATCATGGAACCAGCTCCTGTTGCTGCCCAGACACCCCAACAACCCCAGCCTGGGCATCCCTGGCAGCGCTGTCCAAACGCTCCTGGAGCTCTGGCAGCCTCGGGGCCGTGCCCATTCCCTGGGGAGCCTGGGCAGTGCCCAGCACCCTCTGGGGGAAGAGCCTTTCCCTGATCTCCAGCCTGAGCCTGCCCTGGCCCAGCTCCAGCCGCTCCCTGGGTGCTGTGCCTATCCCAGGGAGCAGAGATGGGAGCTGCAGCCCCCGGTGAGCTCTGCCCTCAGTGTGCTCCAGTGAACAATCCCAGTGCCCTCAGCTGCTCCTCGCGGGGCCCCTCCAGACCCTTCCCCATCCCTGTGTTCCTCCTTTGGACACTCTCTGACAGCCTCAGATCTTTTCTGTACTGTGGTGCCCCACGACACACAACAGCAGAACACTGTCCTCTACCCAAGTTCCTATCACCACCTACAGAACTCCACTTCCAAAGGAGCCAAGACATCGCTGTGCTGTGCCCCAGGAACCCTAAAATCACAACCCCCAATTATCTGCTAAATCCCCAATGCCACATCGATGCTTTGTCAATACTGAAACCAGACCAACGCAATAATCCATGTGCCACTTCAAAAAATGCCTTTGCTCTAATGCTGCTCACAGATTGAACAAAACACTCTCCTTAAAGCTTGAAATCATTCCCACGTTGCTGAAGATGACAGTCTTTGCAGTTGCTATGAGAAAAATCCTGGATCATTATGCAAATCAGCTGTTATAATCACTTTCAAAAATAGCTGTCTATATATTCACATTATGCCAAGACCAAATTAAAGAACATGCAGTATACACTTGCAATTTTTTACATACATGGAGATATAAAAGTAAATTACTCATGTTGGTCCTGTAATTGATTTTGCTCACAAATTCAGACTTTTTCCTAATAATGGAAGGTGGCCAAAAAAGCATAGCAAAATATTTACCAATTCTTAATTCTTAAACAGTCACAAGGAAGCTGCAAAAACCGACAGCTGCAGCCTTTCCTGCAATGATCAACATTGTCAGTTAGTAACTAGAACATCATTAGAATGTCTGAGTGATTTTATGAAGTCCTGTATTTCCAAGTATTTAACCCCTGATTCTCACTCCACTCATTAAGGTGGCTACAATAGGAGAGCAAAGAGCAAATTACCTCATCTCCTCTTGTATAAGCAGGTCAGAGCATGCAGTGCTTCAGAATTTACACACAGCTTTACTTTTTAAACCCAACACTGAGACAGGTTTTACATCAAAACACAAAGGAAAAAGAACCTTGCAACTCATAGCCCTTTGCAATTTTACAAATATTTACTGTTTACAAGGACCTGGAACAACAGGAGAAGGGGCAATGGCTTCCCACTGACAGGCAGTAGGTTTATATTGGATATTGGGAAAAATTCTCCCCTGGGAGGGTGGGCAGGCCCTGGCACAGGGTGCCCAGAGCAGCTGCGGCTGCCCCTGGATCCCTGGGCAGTGTCCAAGGCCAGGTTGGACAGTGGGGCTTGGAGCAGCCTGGGACAGTGGAAGGTGTCCCTGCCCATGGCAGGGGTGGCACTGGACTGGCTTTCAGTTTCCTTCCAGCCCAAACCAGTCTGGGATTCTGTGAATCAAAGGCTTCAGAAAGAAGCATAAGACTTCATCTTTCTTCAGAAAGGAAATTTCAAACAAGCTGAGTGTTCCTGAAGCTGTGAATGATGGAACCGTTCAAGTTGTGCTTTGGAGCTAAAAATTTTCTGTACACCCTGAACCCGACACCTGCAAATAAAACAACAGCAGCCCATTTTTCCCAACCCTCAGCTTCCAGCTCCCAAACCAGAATTTCATTTAACAAAGAACACACTTAAATTGGGGAATCTACAGCCTGAAAAAAGCTTCACAACTGCCAGCAATGCTACTTTTCACTTCCAGTTCAGGCAGGGGAGGCTTGTCCTTGCTTTAATCTGCTCCCCACCAGCCCACTCCTCACATGCTGCCAGCTCTGCTCCGTGTCACCCCTCAGCCTCCCGCCTGCCAGGGGACCCAGCCTCCAGCGCGGGGCGGCCAAGCTGTCACTGCCGAGTCCCGTTTGACAGCGACACCCAGGAGCAGAGGCACAGCGGGGCTTTGAAGTCTCCCAAAGTTGCTTTGTAGTCTGAATTTGCCTGCAGTTTTCAGGAACTCTGGCTGCAGGACCCGTGTGAGGCGGTCTGGCGGCGCAGCTGGGCCTGCCAGCGACGAAACGTTCGCCTGGTGACCTGCAGCCCTTTAACTCCAGCTCAAAAGAGTCCACAGAGCAACAGCAAGGGAAAAAAAAACCCAGCACTGTTCTTACTGTTCAACAGCTTGACAGCCTGGAGCTACGGGGGGAGTGTTACAAGAAGTGTCCACACTCCATCCTCGAACAGACTTAAGAGCCCTGACAAATGGCCAAGCTCTTATTAGTGCCATTTTCTTGACAGCATCCCAACAACACAAAAGAAAATGACATAGGAAAATATACCCAGAGAAATCTAGACAACTTTCCTAACATACATGCTGTTTGAGCCGTACCCATGAGCTCCTTTTTTGTTTAATAGGCAGCATTTCCATTAGCCAGCATGAAATGCAAAATAAGTTCAGTATTTTTCTCTGAGCCCAGATCATCAGGAAGTGATGGAAATATAGAGGAAATGAACAGGAAGAAAGTTCTTCAGAGCAAAGGAGGATTCCTTGTAGCCAGCCAGCTGCACTTGTCAACTCTACCATCTGTGCCTTGAAGAACAAGCAAAGGGACCAACTCAGATGTGGCTGAAACATTTTATCATTTAGAAGAAATGCATTTAACCCCTTGATGCTCCATGTTCCAACAAGGACTCTTTTCTTTTTTTTTTTTTCTTTTCTCATTTTTTAGTTTTTTAAGCTTTCAGCCTGCAATTTAAATGCAACAACCTAGAAAAGGAGTAACTGCAACTCCTCCATATCCAGGAAGCAAACCTGTCCACATCAGGTCATGAGGCTGACAACAAGTCTGGAGGGGAACTCAAATTCACACAGCATAAAGAAATAAATCAGAAGATGCCTCAAGAGGATATGCCAGGTTGTCTACATCCACAACTCACTTCTGGACCTGCTTATTATATTGCATTTGGGAAGTAATCCCAGAGCAAGGGTCTCTCCCTTCATCTGTGAGGTGTAGGAAATGTGTCCAGGAGCTCTCAGCCATATGGAGGCTTTGCTGAAGAGCTAATGGGGTCACGTTAAGATTGGGGGAAAAAACTACAGACCTCACAGCATAAATAGAAAAACTGGTAACAAAAGCATGAAAAGATGATGGCTTCTCTAGAGAACAGCTTGTTCTGACAAAGGCTGAGAAAAAGGCACCTTACATTTCCATTTCAAAATGGTTTGGAATCATAAATAAAGACACAAAAGCATGCAGAGAGTAAAGGAAACATGAGCTCTGGTGTAGAGCTGCAAGGAGTGTTTGGACAATGCTCTCAGGCACAGGGCGGGATTGCTGGGGTGTCCTGTGCAAGGCCAGGAGCTAGACTTTTTGATGATCCCTGTGAATCCCTTCCAACTCATGAAACCCCTCTAAAATAGCTGACAGTATTAAAGGACACAGAAAAGCTGCCCTCCCCATTCAGAAAGAGCCAAGAGCAAACAGGAACATAACAAATGATGCGTCAGACTCCGTATTACTGATACCAAATCTGACAGCTTCAGCTGTGAAGGCACAGACTGGGCTTCAGCTCCCTAACTCAGCCCCAAGTCCAGACCTACAGCACTGCCTACAATCCCAACAAATTTCCTGAGGGAAGGATGCTGAGGTCCAGTTCAGAAAGTTTTTTTGTTTCTGCTGACATTTTGGAACAGGCCACATCCCATCTTTCCATAGCCAGCCTGGCACCCCAACAAGCTGCAGCAACACATGGTGGCCCAAGGGCAAGGGTGCAGAATCCCAGCATCACTAAGGCTGGAAAACACCTCTGGGATCATCACATTCATCCTATGACTGATCCCCACCCTGTCACCCAAACCAGAGCACCGGGTGCCACATCCAGGTGTGCACGTGAGGCAGGACAGGGACTGAGCAGATCCTCTCCAGCAGACCCAGTGCTCTGAGAAGCCTGACTGTCGCATCTCAGTTTGAGTTTTTAAGTGCCAAACTGACCTGTTTTAACCACCAACCCAACTCAACACAAGCTCTTTCAAGCAGAGCTATGAGATGGCACCGTGTGTGCTCCCAGCACACCGCCCCACTTTGCAGGATCTCCCTGAACCAAGCACCACTGTGTACTTAAGCATGTCCTAACCTCAAACACCCCCGGAAAAACACAAGAATTTTATTCAGTAAAGAGAAGCCAGCACAGAAGAGTCACTACTTTGATATTTACTGACAGGAAGTGAAAAATGGCTCAGACTCAACTTTTTGCAAGCCTGAAAGAACATCCAAAACTTTCAGAGACAAGGGAATTTAAAATAGCTATTGGGTTGGAGGACGAATACAGAACATTAAAAACCTTCATAAAACAGAAACTGCAAAAAGTAGGGTTTGTATGGATTTACCAAACCTTAATTTGTGGGGGGTGGATCAAAAGAAGATAAAGGTGAGTGGCAAAACAAGGCACAAGGCCATTCCAATAAGCCATTCCTCAACCAATAAGCCCCAAGTAGATAATTTTATCCCACTGAGATCTAGTGTCTCCCTCTTCTAAATGTTAGCATAAAAAAAGGACATTCCTTCTCTAACTCACCCACACAAGAAATGAGAGAACAGAAAATACACAACTCTTCAGTTGTAGCCCAATATATACCCAGGCAATGCAATGAATTAAGCAGAGGCCTCTAAGAAAATTAATCATGCAATTAAAAGCTATTATACTACAGCCCCACAAAGGCAGAATTAAGTTTATAAAGACGTTTCTTAAGCACTTCACTACAAAAAACTGGATATTAAGCAGTTTTTCTGCACTGCTGCACGCTGGGGCTGTGGAGCTGGGAGTTCATCTTTAAAGGGAACAATGCCAGCTTTTGCAATAGTCATCATCCCAAACACAGAGCAGTTGGGTTTAATTTTTTTAGCTGCACAGTCAATTACCATTTGAATCACAGAGCCACTACTTGAGCTACATTGCCTAAAAATCGTTATTAAGATAACCTAGATTTATGCAGCATGATACAGGGCCTAATTGCACAATTATTTACTTCCATTCTACAAAAATGCCTTTTTTTTTTCCAGGGCCCCACAGGCGAGACAGCAAAAGAGGCAGATGACGACAGGAGCAAAGAGGATGCTGGCTTGAATTAGAACCTGGAACAAGGATTTGTTTACATCTGAAATATCAACCTGGGCCCAAGACACATCCAAAAACTAACAGAAGCCAAAGCAGAGTCAACCACCCACCAATAATCCATGTTTCAGAAGACATCCTGCTCTACAGGGCCACACATTTCCATATCAATTCCCTTCTTACAGCCCAGAAATCACCATTCCAGTAACTCACAGGAATGCACAGACTTGCACAGCTTTAATCCCAAAAAACCTTCACCAAAGTGCCCAATCAAAGGAGCCCACACCTCCCCTAGGATTTAAGATGAGGCACAGGGCATATCCAAGAATTACTATGCACAGCTCCAGGCTATATCCCATTTTCCCCCCTGAAAAAGCCATGCAATAAATTCACCTTCAACATCCACCCTGTATCAGGCACGGTAAATGAATAAAAACCACACAGAGCTCCGAGGTGCTCCAAACTAGAAAGGAGCTGGGCTTTGAAAGGAAGTTAGTTATGAGTAATGACAGTATCTTTGGTCTCTAATGTAATTAAGGGATTTGACAGCTCAGCTGCCTATTCCCTCCCTTCTCTTCCAGTTTGTCAGAACACAACAATTGTCCTTTAAATCATTATACAACAACCATTTTCATGTTTAAACCTGTTGTAGGGGAAGAGTCTGGCTAAGGTACCAGGGTATAATTTGTCAACTTATGCAGCATTAATATGGCAACAACATTAATCCATTAAAAATATAATTTCATTTAAGCAACTATTCAGAGCAATTCACAACCAGCAAAAACTTGGTAGACAGAAGGTTTACACACAAAATTTCAACTTTGTACTTGTTACTCCCTAAAGTTTAGCTTTGGCTTTCTGCTTTTTAGCACAAGGGATTTTTAACACTTTCTTCCAGCCATATTATTACTGAACAACTTGTATCAATTGCTTCCACAACAAGAGAGGATTTAGGTGTCCAAACCAACCTACAAGGAGGAAAATGGAAAAGACAGTCACCTCTCTTCTGGGAGAAAACTAAGACAATTCTGTACTCCTCTGAACAGTGTTTTAAGACATCATTTAGCAAATACTCACTGTCTCTACAGCAGTCACTGTGCTCCAGAACATTGGTAATACGAGCAAGTTCTTCGAGATGGCTAGCACTGGATAGCAACAGGAATTTTGTCCCAAAGGAATCTGCTGGCCCCAGCCTAGCAGCCATCAAGAGCCTACTAATCCCTGTGCATGTATCATACTGCAGCAGCAACAGCAGCTCCAGTGTTGCATAAGCTCCCCACTCAAGGCTACATCCTCTCCCAGGTCAGTGCAAGGCAGATGGAATGATCCCGTGGACAGAAAGGTCTCCCTGACTAGCACAAATTCCTAGAAAGATGCATTTCCAAAATTCACCACCCTTGCAGGCTCCAGCTGGACCCAGTGCTGATGCTGGCCAGCCAACCCCACGGAGTAAATGGCTGGGATTTTCAGGAGTCCTCAACAGTGACAAAACTGTCCTCACCGAGCAGACCCCACAAAGTAACTCCTCAAGTGCCAACACCTCATCAGTCTCAGCGTAAGCGAGAGGAAACTTGGACTTTTCCTTAAGAAAGGAACACTCAAACCCAGTACTGGTCCTAGCAAAGCTGGCACTTAATTCAGCATTACCCTCTCCATGTTGAACAGCAAAGCTCTGGATGTTCTGAAGATTCCACACCCTTAACTGAACTTACAACCAGGCTCCAATCATTTATCACTTTGGCTGGGCTTTTTCTAAGAAGTCACCCTGTAAGAAATACTGTGCAGAGTCCACTCATTTCTCTGCCCACCTCGAGAAGAACACACAGCCACCACTTCAGCAGCTTCTGTTCATTTCAAAATGAGCACAGACAGGCATTTTTTAATTTGGAGTTTAGCTTGTGCAAACAGTCTCCACATGCACTGAAAATTCTGATGATCCAAGCTGAAGCAGTTCCCTAAGAATCTTGCACGACATTTAAACAAGTGCAAAGAGACGAGCTGTAATTTGTGAGGGCTTCTTCTAAGTCCCTTTCTGAACAATCCTTTCAGCGGTGAAAAAGCAGGGCAGGAAGGGGCTGGGTGACTCCGGAAGGGGTTGCACCACACAGCACCTGCTGGAGTGGTGGGGTTTGAAGGTTTCAGCTGTCAAACACCCCTATCCACACAACTACGGCACTGTGTCACAGGGTTTGGGGTTTTTCAGGTTGTGAGGAACAGTAAATGACCTAGCCCATGTCTAACCTCAGAAGAGAAAATGCAGGAACACATTTGCAGCAATCACCACCTTGCTTTCTCCATCTGGACAATTCAGAACCCTTCTCCTTGCTAAGTGCAGAAAGAACAGTTTTCCTGGGATCAAACGCATCCTGTAACAAGCAGGGAACTGAAACTCTGGTGAGTCCCCAGCCAGCAGGGCCGCTGGAGTGCTGTCTATGCAAACAGACTTCTGAGATGAATTCAGAGCAAAACTGGCATTAATCTTGTCCAAAACCCAACATCATCCCAGGCTCCAGAAGCAAAATGAGTCTGTCAGGCTCTGAACACTGCTAAGTAACATGGTTTACTTCAGAACAAAGAAATACTTTCCCACCAATAAAATGCACTGCCAGTTGGTCTCTTCTCGTTTCTTCTAAACTCTCCCTGAGCTTGTGTGCAAGACAAACTTGTTACAAAACCTCTAACAAACTTCAATCTTAAAATGAGACCAAGTCTTTTAAACAAATGGCATTTCCAGCTCGGGCTCTATTTTTAAACACGGTATGGACCTCATGCCACTAATTCACTTTTTTTTTCCTGGAAGCTGAGCCATTTTGAGTCAAGTCCCATAATTTAAAATTTCATTAAAAATGCAAAGAGCTTTAGGACTGCAAATAGCATAAAGCAGTGAGAGATTCTAAGCAGCTTCCTCCCGCAATTTCAGCGTTCTCTGCCTTTCATTCCACGAGACAAACGACGTGTGAGACGTGTAAACTGCACCCAACATCTCATCTCGCCTGAATATTGCTGCAGTTTGTACCACTATGTAGGTCACGAGCTCCACATGCTTCAGTCAAGCCCTGGGCTCAGCCTAGCTGCCCATTTTCACCCCTACCACAAGGCCTGGGGACACGAGACAAAGTTTAACCCAAGCTAGGACGGGCACAAGAAGCAGTTACACGATTTTTTCCCACTTCAGTCCCAAAGAGTGAAGCCACTCGCTGAACTCAGTTACACACAGAGCTCTTAAGACACAGGCAATCCCTGCACTGCTGCACAGAAGCGTTTTCTCTCTGCTGTTCCCTGCAGTAAAGGGGGCATCACCAAGCTGCACAATTTCAGAAGCAACACACAGAGTGCCTCAGAAACCATTCTGGTGCTTGCAGCATCAAGAAATGCAACCACAGGAGAAGAAAGCCATTAATCCAAACTTTCCTTCTCACCCATGAGCACCAAAAAGTATCCGGTATTGCGGAAATTAATTAGAAACCCAAATGAACCAGAAATAAATATCTCAAGTATTAAACACCTGATTTAATGTCTCCACCTTTAAAACCCTTTCTTCTTCTAAGTTCAAAGTATTTTTTTTCAAGATGTGCATAAAGACTGCTCACGGAGAACACTTGATCAGATGAAAAGTAGTACCAGTGTGGTTTTTAAAGATATACAGGCCTGTTTTAATGCTCTGCACTGATTTTGGGAAGATGCTATCTCCCTTTGCCGAAATCCCATATTACACACACAAGAATTCTTAACCAACTCCTCAGGAACTGAGAGTTCCAAGCACAATGTCCTGTACTGTACATACATCAAGACCACTTTTAAAAGGACCTGACACAGCCCAGCCAAGGATTTTGGTACTCCAGCACCTCATCCAGCCTGCCTTAGGCACCCAGGAGTTCCTGCAAGGCTTTGGGATAATATCCATGACCAGAAGTCTCTGTCCACACGGGACACCAGGACAGGAAGCCTCCCTGAGGCAGAGGAAGGCAGGAGAAAGGGCAGAGCACAGAACACAGCCACCTCACCTGGATTCACTGCAATTCCTTCCACTCTCCAGCTCCCAAAGCCCAGGGAAGCACCAGCTCCTGAGTGTTCTGGAGCTGCAGGAGGAGCCCAGACCTCCATTTCCCATATCCCAGCCAAATGCCCAAATCACTGGGCTGTCCAGCTCCTGGCTGCCTCTCCCTTTTAGCTGGACAGAGGCAGCTACCCTGAACTAACATGGCATCTCTAACACCTGGTCCTCCGGCCATGCCTTGCTGAACAGCTCACTTGGGCTTCAAGTTTTCTCTTTTTTCCTCTTAATATCACATGGTTGGAGAGTTAAACCCATGGCCATGCACGTAAGGAATAAACAGCTTATTTCCCAGCTACCAGGAACGGTGAGCAACAATTCCATCGGAGCCCTGCAAAAAGAAGCCTGCACAAAGTGATCAAAACAATTCAACTTTCACTTCTGCAGCAACATCAGCCTTCAAGCAAAGCCATGGCACTGCACAGGCAGGAGTCTTCATTCATTGATTATCTGTTCAAAACGTGCAGCTACAAAAAAAACCCGCTTCTTCCGATGGTATTTTTTCTATCGTTAAAGAAACCAAACCATCTTTTCCATAAATTTCATGGCAGAACTGCAGGCAGTTGCTCCTTTTAGAAAAGCCAGCCTAAGCCCAGGGTAATGGCCTGTTTTTCTAGCACAAAATTCTAAGAATAAAAATTAAAAATAAGCAATGAATTCCGTTTGACACATCATTAGGCAATCTTGAGAAAGAAAGTCGAGGTTCAGCATTCACTAATTTTCTTGCTGGGAGCATATGACCAGTTAAAATGATCTGTTTGGGTTAAAATATCTCTCCCTACCAAGGACACATCTGGGCAAAGATACCTGAAACACCAAACTCTTCAACTGTGAAGTAAAAACCTTTTGGTTTTGTGACCACTTAACTCTTCCTATAACCCCAACAGCCAACGAAATAACCAAGTACAAACACTTAAAAATCCAGGCCTAAAAGTGTTTTTATCACGAACATAACACAGGAATAATGAACCAGAGCTGCTGCATTTTTAACTAAAAGCTAAGCAGCCACTTGCTAAAGTCCAGAACCTTTCAGGTTGTTTTAAAGCCACCAGAATTTTAGGCCAAGGCTCAATGCAAAAGCAAGAGCTCTGTACTAGCTACAGCTTTTATCAGCTTTGATCCTGCTCAAAAACTGGATTTATCTGGAGCACTTGCTCGGACATAAATGTAATTGCTCCAAAACCCAATAAATTTCCACCTAATTCTGTTGCAGAACAGAAACATCTCTCCACAGGGAGAAGTCCAGCTCTGAGCACTACTGTCAATATGCATTTTTCCAACTTCTAAACGAAGTTCTTGCCCCAAAATCTCTCCCACAGCACCAATCTTTCCCCACCACGGAGCAAGACCCTGCCCACAGCAGAGCCCCTACCCACCATGAACCCTGCAGGGCATTCCAAGCTAAACATCTGCCTGACGCCGGTCCAGCACATCTGTTCCAAAGGCCACCAAAACTACACACCGGGTTTTGCCTCATTAGCCGTAATTGCACACTAATTACTTATTCCAGAATAAGTATTCTATACAATCCTCCTCGATGACACCCGATGCGCTCTCGTTTGTGACACATCCTCGTGCAGTTCACCGGGAAAAAAATGGTGGGTTTTGGGTTGGTTTTTTGGTTTTTTTTTTAAATTTGGAAGGAGCGATTGCTGCCTCTTGTCATGGAGAGCCTTGCTGCATCCTAAGGTACAGCTCTGCCTTAGCGGAGGGCTGGAAATCAGGGCAGAGGACAGAGGCTTCGACTGAAGCAACCGGGGGAAAGCCACAGGCCTGGCATGATCATATTCGCAATTCAAGACGAGTTACTAAATTAAAAAAA